>ML104219.1:0-42911 GCA_003697995.1 Taxidea taxus jeffersonii | reverse complement strand
AAAAAGCCCTCAATATGCATTAACAGTAAACACGGAGGCAGATAGTGTACAAATACTGCAGATTTGCAAACTTTGACAGTTGGGTTTTCTGAGCCCTCTGAGCAATATAACTACACTTGTCTCCTTATAGCTCAACACCATTTCTTGGACACTCTTGTGGCCTTACTCAGGCCAGATTCATTCGCTATTCCACAGTCTCTCCATTCATATACCCTCAGTCATTGGGATGTCTATAAATAGTATCAGCATCTGTAGGGGAGGCAAACATTTTCCTTGACACTTTTTGGTCCCTGGATGGGTCCAAAATTTTAAACAAAGATTAAGAGGAGAAAAGCACACAAATTTTACTGAATTTTTACAAGTACATGGGGGCCTTCACTAGAAAATGAAGACCTGAAAAATTGACTGGAACAAGATGCTTTTATACCTCTTAGACAAAGAAATGATAAATTTTTGAAAAGCTGATGAGACAAAGGGGTTTGGGCTAGGGGTAGTAAATGGTGAAGAGGTAATTATGGAGATAAGGGTGAGTTTAACAAGATTTGTTTGTAAGATTTCTTGATTGCCAAAATGTCAGTCTCTGGTATTAAGACTGTCTTGCTTCCTCCTGATAAAGGGAGGGTATCTTTCACATGGAAGATTTATAACCTAAGGGTGAGGGATAGGTAGGGTTGGGGGTCAGAGTGACCTTCATGATTTTACCATTTTCTCAAACATAACACAATAAAAATATTTTTATTTTTATTTTAATTCATTAACATACAGTGCTATACCAGTTTTAAGTATACAATATAATAATTCAACTCTTCCATACATCACCCTGTTCTCATAACAACAAATGAAATTTTTTTAAGATTTTTTATTTATTTATTTGACAGACAGAGATCACAAGTAGGCTGAGAAGCAGGCAGAAAGAGAGGAGGAAGCAGAGAGCCTGATGCGGGGCTTGATCCCAAGACCCTGGGATCATGACCTGAGATGAAGGCAGAGGCTTTAACCCACTGAGCCACCCAGGTGCCCCAACAAATGAACTTCTTGATCTCCATCATCTATTTAACCCATACCCCCACTCCCCTTCCCTCTGGTAAAGTGTTACTTTGTTCTCATGCACCAGTCTCAGCTTCAGTTACATTTTTGTGTTTTTATTTGGGCCTCTCCATCTACTGAAAAGGTCTCTATGTCTCCAAGTATACCTTACAAAAAGGAACACAGTGACTTATTATTTTCCCCCCAATAATAAAATAAATAAATAAATAAACTTTGAAGGGCTACAACAAATTTGGGTGTCTTTTTCATTTTTTCCTTTGGAACTAAAAACATCAAAGTTTGGTACACTTGGGACCAGGCATCCATGGTTGCTATGGTACCTTGCCCTGTGAGGGATCTTCTCACAGTTCTCTGCAGACTCACAGGGGCAGATGGAACATGCAGCAGATGCTGTGCTTGTCTCTATCTCCCTTGAACCTAGCCAAGGGCTCAGCAAACATCAGCAAGTGTGGTCCCAGATCATGTCTCATAGCCCATTTTGTGTCTATAAATAAAAAAGAATGGCCCTAGGGAAGGAGTTCTATACACAACAATGTGGTAAAAAATAACACAAATGGATTCAAGTAACACAGGAGGCTCAGCATCAGGAAACAGAGGCTGCTGAGCAAGAATTTCAGTCAGGCCAGAAAGGGCTGAAATGGAGTCCTGGAGATCCCTGGAAGGATTCTTTCTTCATCCCCTGTCTCTGCTTCTCTCTATACATGACTGCATTCTTCTCTTCGAGTCCCCCCTTCCCTGCCACCTCCAAAGATACAAACACAGTTTGGGCTCAATATCTCCCTGCATCCCCCAATCTAATCAACCATGCCCCAAGAGGCGAGATCATAGTAGGTGAATACAGTTCACTGTGAGTGAGGGAGCATAGTTTCAGGAACTCACTGTGAACTGTAAATACACCCCTGAAATGCATGTACAACAGATCTCCTACATATCAATATCCAAAGGTCAGTTTTAGCAAGAACCACTAGGCTATGATAGAGCATGTTCCAAATCCCTGAATACTAGGAGGAAAAAAACCATTACAGAAGTCCATTTATAAGAGGAAGACAGTCTATGTGAAATTATTTGCCCCTAGTGGGGATACTGACAGATGGAATCTCCTCTAATGATTTGTTGGGTAGTTATTTGCCTTGTTTTTGTGACAAATACATTTTCTACTTGTCTTTGAGTAAGGCAGCCCAAATGCAGCTGAGAAATCACAAAACATGCATGGTAATCAAAGTGTTTCCTTCAGGAGGGAGGAGTCCAGATGGTGGAGAAGTAGCAGGCTGAGATGACATCAGGTAGCAGGAGATCAACTAGATAGTTTATAAAACCATTCCAAACACCTACAAATCCAACAGGAGATTGAAGAGAAGAGCAGCAATTCTAGAAACAGAAAACTGACCACTTTCTGAAAGGTAGGACTGGCAGAGAAGTGAATCCAAATCAACAGGAAGATAGACCACAGGGGGAGGGGCCAGCTCCTGGCAAGCGGCAGAGAAATGGAGCACAAAATCAGAACTTTTAAAAGTCTGCTCCACTGAGGGACATCACTCCAGAGGCCAAGCTGGGTGAAGCCCACACAGGGACAGTGTGGTCTCAGGTCCCGTGGGGTCACAGGAGGATCGGGGATGTCTGAGTGTCACAGAGTTCACAGGTATTAGAGCGGGGAAGCCAGCTACAGAGACAAAGCTGAGGAGTGAGCTCTCAACTCAGGGTTACCTTAAATTGTGATCCGTGGCTCAGTCAGACAACTGCTCTGTGAGCAGGGACCCCACAAGATCCGGGGAGAACCCCCCCCACCCGGAAGAGTGCAGGGATCTGCAGGATTTGGAGACTCCAGGCAGGGCTGTGTGCCAGAGACAAAGACACCTGGTTACAGGCTGGGTGAGTCGGAGCGCGGCCAGGGGCCAGGGAGACGGAAGTGATTGAGCACTTTTCTCCAAGGGCACACTGATGAGTGGGGCTCTGAGCTCTCAGCTCCCCTGGGCTGGAGATTGGGAGGCTGCCATTTTCATTCCCATCCTCCAGAACTCTATGGAGAGCGTTCAGGGAACACAAGCTCCCGAAAGTGAAACAGAGAGGATTCTCAGCCCAGCCCCTGGTAAGGATGGTACAATCCTGCCTGGGGCAAAGACACTTGAGAATCACTACAACAGGCTCCTCCCACAGAAGATCAACAAGATATCCAGCCAAGACCAAGTTCATTTACCAAGGAGAACAGCAGAATTCCAGAGGAGGAGAAAGCAAAGCATGGAATTCATTACTTTCCTCCGATGATTCCTTAGTCTTGCAAAGTTAATTAATTTTTTTAATTTTATTTTTTCTTATGCTAATTTTTTAACTTTTACTCTTTCTTCTTTTAATGTTTTTAACTAGTTTATCTTAACAATACCTTTCATTAAAAAAATCTTTTTTGAATCTTCATTATTATAGCCATATTTTATCCTTCATTGTATCTAACTTTATTTTTTATATACAAATAGGGTTTTTTCTTCTAAAAAAAATTGGGATACAACTTCTTCTAATAGATCAAAATATATCCTACATCTAGCACAGGGCTTTGTTCCAGTCTCCAGCCTGAGCAAATTCTCTCCACTTTCTTTTTCTTTATTCTTCCAACCAACATATCTTATTAACTGCTTTTTTTAGAAATTCTTTTAAAAAATTTTCATCTTTATACTCATATTCTATCCCTTTGTTGTGTTTACCCTTATATATGTTTTTCATTCTTTAAAATTTGGGGAGGCAGTTTCTCCTAAGAGACCAAAACACTCCCAAAATTAAGTGGGTGACCCTGTTCTATTCACTAGTCTTATATATACTTTTTCTTTTTATGTTTCTTCTTTATTATTTTCTTTTTTAAATTTTATTTCTTTTCCTGAACTTCTTTTTATTCCCTTTCTCCTCCCCCCCACACTATTTGAGGTCTCTTCTGATTTGGTTAAAGCACATTTTCCTGAGGTCTTTGTCACCCTTTTAGTATTTTATTCGCTCCTTCATATATTCTTATCTGGATAAAATGACAAGGCAGAAAAACTACCACACACACACATACACACACACACACACAGAACAAGAGGCAGTACCAAAGGCTAGGGACCTAATTAATATGGACATTGGTAATATTTCAGATCTAGAGTTCAGAATGACTATTCTCAAGGTGCTAGCTGGGCTTGAAAAAGGCATGGAAGACAATAGAGAAACCCTGTCTGGAGAAATAAAAGCTCTTTCTGGAGAAATAAAAGAACTAAAATTTAACCAAGTTGAAATAAAAGAAAAAGCTATTAATGAGGTGCAATAAAAAATGGAGGCTCTTAAAAAAATGGAGGCTCTTACTGCCACGATAAATGAGGCAGAAGAGAGAATTAGTGATATAGAAGACCAAACGACAGAGAATAAAGAAGATGAGCAAAAGAGAAACAAGCAACTACTAGACCACGAGGGGAGAATTCAAGAGATAAGTGATACCATAAGACAAAACAACAATAGAATAATTGGGATTCCAGAAGAAGAAGAGAGGGGGGAGCAGAAGGTATATTGGAGAGAATTATTGTAGAGAATTTCCCTAATATGGCAAAGGAAACAAGCATCAATATCCAGGAGGTGCAGAGAACCTCCCTCAAAATCAATAAGAATATGTCCAAACCCCACCATCAAACAGTAAAATTTACAAGTCTTAGCAATGAAGAGAAAATCCTGAAAGCAGCCTGGGACAAGAAGTCTGTAACAGACAATGATAAAAATGTTAGATTGGCAACAGACTTATCCACAGAGACCTGGCAGACCAGAAAGAACTGGCATGATATATAGAGAGCACTAAACAAGAAAAACATGCAGCCAAGAATACTATATCCAGCTAGGCTGTCATTGAAAACAGAAGGAGAGATAAAAAGCTTCCAGGACAAACAAAAATTAAAAGAATTCACAAACACCAAACCAGCTCTACTACTGAATGCAGTCCTCTAAGCAAAGAGAAAGACTAAAAGTAGTAGACCAGAAGGAAACGGAGACAATATACATAACAGTAACCTTACAGACAATACAATGGCACTAAATTCATATCTTTCCATAGTTACCCTGAATGTAAATGGGCTAAATGCCTCAATTAAAAGACACAGTGTATCAGAAAGGATAAAAAAACAAGACCCATCAATATGCTGTCTACAAGAAACCCATTTTAGACCCAAAGACATCTCCAGATTTAAATGGAGGGACTGCAAAACAATTTACCATGCTAATGGACATAAAAGAAGGCTGGGGTGGCAATCCTTACATCAGATAAATTAGATTTTGAGCCAAAGACTATAATAAGAGATGAGGAAGGACACTATATCATACTCAAAGGGTCTGTCCAACAAGAAGATCTAACAATTTTAAATATCTATGCCCTTAACATGGGAACAGCCAATTATATAAACCAATTAATAACAGAATCAAAGAAACACATCAACAATAATACAATAATAGTAGGGGTCTTTAACACCCCCTTTACTGAAATGGACAGATCATCCAAGCAAAAGATCAACAAGGGAAAAAAGGCTTTAAATGACACCCTGGACCAGATGGACATCACAGATATATTCAGAATATTCTATCCTAAAGCAACAGAATACTCATTCTTCTCTAGTGCACATGGAACATTCTCCAGAATAGATCACATCCTGGGTCATAAATCAGGTCTCAACTTGTACCAAAAGATTGGTATCATTCCCTGCATATTTTCAGACCACAATGCTCTGATGCTACAACTCAACCACAAGAGGAAAGTTGGACAGAACTCAAATACATGGAGGCTAAAGAGCATCTAACTAAAGAATGAATGGGTCAACCAGGAAATTAAAGAAGAATTGAAAAAATTCATGCAAAGAAAAGAAAATGAAAACACAACTGATCAAAATCTTTGATCACACAGAAAGTATATAGCAATACAAGCCTTTCTCAAGAAACAAGAAAGGTCTCAAATACATAAGCTAACCCTACACCTGAAGGAGCTGGAGAAAGAACAGCAAAGAAAGCCTAAACCCAGCAGGAAAAGAGAAATCATAAAGATCAGAGCAGAAATCAATGAAATAGAAACCAAAAGAACAGTAGAACAAATCAACAAAACTAGGAGCTGGTTCTTGGAAAGAATTAATAAGATTTATAAACTCCTGGCCAGACTTATCAAAAAGAAAAGAGAAAGGAACCAAATTAATAAAATCATTGAATGAAAGAGGAGAGATCACAACCAACACCAAAGAAATACAAACAACTAAAAGAACATATTATGAGCAACTCTACACCAGCAAACTTGACAATTGGGAAGAAACGGATGCATTCCTAGAGATGTATAAACCACCACAACTGAACCAAGAAGAAATAGAAAACCTGAACAGACCCATAACCAGTAAGGAGATTGAAGCAGTCATCAAGAATCTCCCAACAAACAAGAGCCCAGGGCCAGACAGCTTCCAAGGGGAAATTCTACCAAACATTTAAAGAAGAATTAATTCCTATTCTCCTGAAACTGTTCCAAAAAATAGAAATGGAAGGAAAACTTCCAAACTCTTTTTATGAGGCCAGCATCACCTTGATCCCACAACCAGACAAGTATCCCATCAAAAAGGGGGTTACATTATATGTTTAAATAAAGCTTAAATTTTAAAAAAAAGGGAATTACAGACCAATATCCTTGATGAACACAGATGCGAAAATTCTCACCAAAATACTAGCCAATAGGATCCAACAGTACATTAAAAGGATTATTCACCACAACCAAGTGGGATTTATTCCAGGGCTGCAAGTTTGGTTCAACATCCACAAATCAATCAATGTGATACAATACATTAACAAAAGAAAGAACAAGAACCATATGATACTCTCAATAGATCCTGAAAAAAGCATTTGACAAAGTATAGCATCCTTCCATGATCAAAGCTCTTCAAAGTGTAGGGATAGAGGGTCCATACTTCAATATCATTAAAGCCATCTATGAAAAAACCCACAGTGAATATCATTCTCAATGGAGAAAAACTGAGAGCTTTTCCCCTAAGGTCAGGAGCATGGCAGGGATGTCCACTATCACCACTGCTATTCAACATAGTATTAGAAGTCCTAGCCTCAGCAATCAGAAAACAAAAAGAAATTAAAGGCATCCAAATCGGCAAAGAAGTCAAACTATCACTCTTTGCAGATGATATGATACTATATGTGGAAAACCCAAAAGACTCCACTCCAAATCTGCTAGAACTTGTACAGGAATTCAGTAAAGTGTCAGTATATAATCAATGCACAGAAATCAGTTGCATTTCTTTACACCAACAACAAGACAGAAGAAAGAGAAATTAAGGAGACAGTCCCGTTTACAATTGCATCCCAAGCCATAAGATACCTAGGGATAGACCTAGTCAAAGAGGCAAAGAATCTGTTCCCAGAAAACTATAAAGTACTCATGAAAGAAATTGAGGAAGACACAAAGAAATGGAAAAATGTTCCATGCTCCTGGATTGGAAGAACAAATATTGTGAAAACGTCTATGGTATTAAAGCAATCTACACATTTAATGCAATCCCTATCAAAATCCCATCCAATTTTTTCAAAGAAGTGGAACAAATAGCCCTAAAATTTATATGGAATGAGAAAAGACTTGGAATAGCCAGAAGAATATTGAAAAAGAAAGCCAAGTTGATGGCATTACAATTCCAGACTTCAAGCTCTAATACAAAGCAGTCATCATCAAGACAGTATGGTACTGGCACAAAAACAAACACATAGACTAATGGAACAGAATAGAGTGCCCAGAAATGGACCCTCAACCCCATGGTCAACTAATCTTTGAAGAAGCAGGAGAGAATGTCCAGTGGAACAAAGACAGTCTCTTCAACAAATGGTGTTGGGAAAACCAAACAGCCACATGAAGAAGAATGAAACCGGACCATTTCTTCACACCACAGGCGAAAATAGACTCAAAATGGATGAAGGGACTCAATGTGAGAGAGGAATTTATCAAAATCCTTGAGGAGAACACAGGCAGCAACCTCTCCAACCTCAGCCACAGCAACTTCTTCCTAGGAACATTGCCAAAGGCAAGGGAAGCAAGGGCAAAAATGAACTATTGGGACTTCATCAAGATCAAAAGATTTTGCACAGCAAAGGAAACAGTTAACAAAGCCAAAAGACAGCTGACAGAATGGGAGAAGATATTTGCAAACAACATACCAGATAAAGGGCTAGTATCCAAAATCTATAAAGAGCTTATCAGACTCAACACCCACAGAACAAAAATCCAATCAAGAAATGGGCAGAGGACATGAATAGACATTTCTGCAAAGAAGACGTCCAGATGGCCAATAGACACATGAAAAAGTGCTCCACATCACTCAGCATCAGGGAAATACAAATCAAAACCACAAGTAGATACCACCTCACACCAGTCAGAATGGGTAAAATTAACAAATCAGGAAATGACAGATGCTGGCGAGGATGTGGAGAAAGGGGAACCCTCCTACACTGTTGGTGGGAATGCAAGCTGGTGCAACCACTCTAGAAAACAGCATGGAGGTTCCTCAAAAAGTTGAAAATAGAGCTACATTATGACCCACCAATTGCACTACTGGGTAATTACCCTAAAATACAAACGTAGTGACCCCAAGGGGCACATGCACCTGAATGTTTATAGCAGCAATGTCCACAATAGCCAAACTAAGGAAAGAACCTAGATGTCCATCAACAGATGAATAGATAAAGAAGACTGGGGTATATATATACAATGGAATGCTATGTAACCCTCAAAAGAAATGAAATCTTGCCACTTGCAATGACGTGGATGGAACTAGAGGGTATAATGCTTAGCAAAATAAGTCAATCAGAGACTTATATGATCTCCCTGATATGAGGAAGTTGAGATGCAATGTGAGAGGTTTGGAGGGTAGGAAAAGAATAAATGATATAAGATGGGATCGGGAGGGAGACAAACCATAAGAGACTCTTTTTTTTTTCTTTAAGCTTTTTTATTTAAACATATAATGTAACCCCACCAACCGTAAGAGACTCTTAATCTCACAAAACAAACTGAGGGTTGCTGGGGAAAAGGGGGTAGGGAGACGGTGGTTGGGTTATGGACACTGGGGATGGTATGTGCTATGTTGAGTGCTGTGAAGTGTGTAAACCTGGCGATTCACAGATCTGTACTCCTGAGGCTAATAATACATTATATGTTAATAAAAAATGAAAAAAAAAAGTGTTTCCTTCAAGAAGAGACAATTGAGTCTATGAAGACTGTGGAGAGGTAGAGGTGGTCACCTCTAGAAGACAGATGCATTGACCTCCAGCTGAATTGTAAACTAGGGAATTCTGGAGATGTTATAGTTACTGTGGGATATAATATAATTTTAGTGAGAAGGTCTGTCTCTTCTTGGCCTAAATACAATGACCCATCAGGGCTGAAAGAGTTTGTGGGATATGGGACTTTACAGTTTAAAACCAAGAAAGCCCCAATTCCTTAGGTAGGTGACCAACTCATCCTATAAAGTGTTCCCACTGAGGGGCACAATTGATAGAGCCCAGTATCCAGCTCCATGTTCAGCACAGAATCTGCTTAAGACTCTCTCCCCTCTTTCTTGCTAGACATGTCTCCAGAGAAAAGAGAAACAAAAGCAAAATTGAAGTATCAGGGCTTCATTTACTGATTTTAAAAAAATTGAGCACAGCAAAAGAAACAATCAATAAAACTAAAAGGCAACCTAGGGAATGGGAAAAGAAATTTGGAAATGTCTTATTAGATAAAGGACTAGTATCCAAAATCTATGGAGAACTTACTAAAGTCAACACCCCAAAAAACCCCAAAAATCCAGTCAAGAAATGGGCAGAATACATGAACAGACATTTCTCCAAAGACACACAGAAGACTAACAGACACATGCAAAAAAGTGCTCCACTCACCTGGCATCAGGGAACTACAAATCAAAACCACAATGAGATACCACCTCACACCAGTAAGGATGGCTAACATTAACAACTCAGGAAACAATGGATGTTGGTGAGGATGTGAAGAAAGGGGAAACCTCTTATACTGTTGGTGTGAATGCAAGTTGGCACAGCTACTCTGGAAAACAGTATGGAGGTTCCCCAAAAAGTTAAAAATAGAGCTACCCTATGACCCAGCAATTGCACTACTGGATATTTACCCCAAAGATACAGATGTAGTGAAAAGAAGGACCACATGCAGCCCAATGTTTATAGCAGCAATGTCCACAATAGCCAAAATACGGAAAGCGCTCAGATGTCCATTGACAGATGAATTTAAAAAGAAGATGTAGTATAGATCATACAATGGAATACTACTCAGCCATTAGAAAGAATGAAATCTTGCCATTGGCAATGATGTGGATGGAACTAGAGGGTATTACGCTAAATGAAGTAAGTCAGTCAGAGAAAGAAAAATACCAGGGAATTTCACTCATATGTGGAATTTAAGAAATGAAACAGAAGAAGATAGGGGAAGAGAAGGGAAAATAAAATAAGACAAAAGCAGAGAGGGAAGAAAACCATAAGAGACTCTTAACCACAGGGAACAAACTGGAAGTTACTAGAGGGGAAGAGGGTGAAGAGATGGGGTAGCTGGGGGATGGGCAATAAGGAGGGCACTTGAAGTAATGAGCACTGGGTGTTGTATGCAACTAATGAATCACTGAGTTCTATCTCTGGAATTAATAATATAGTATATGTCAATTAAATTGAATTTAAACTTAAAAAAATTTTAAAGACTCTCTCCCTCTCCCTCTACCCCTCCTTCCCGCATTCTCTCTTTTTCTCTCTCAAATGAATAAATCTTAAAAAAAAAAAAAGAATTCCCACTGAGTATTTGCCATGGCAAACAGGATTGAGGAGAGATATCTCTGCTGAGATGACATCCCTCCACCCACAGCAGACAGAACCCGCCATAAGCCACAGCCTAGTATGAGCATGTTTCTTATCAAACAAGTTGGTTCTTTCAAGAGGAGAGCTAGTGCCAAACCCCAGGCTGAGTGTAAACCAGCTGGTTAAGGGAAAGGGATTTCTCAAGAGATGTCCTTCTTATTGCCTATGAATAAAATGCTGACCCCCCCACACCCTGTGCAGCCAGCTCACCCAATCACCAAATCTCTTCTGATCTGCAACCCCAGAAATCTGACCTCCAGTTATCTTCCAGCTCAAAGACACTGTAAGAGAAGCAAACGTATTTTCAGCGTGGTGACTCAGCAATCTGAATTAAGATAAACCTGCTTATAAATATTCAACCTGTCAGAAAAATTCCATAAACTCCTGTTTGCTTATGGAGCAGCTTACTTGCAGAGACTGTCTAGAGTGCCAGTTGGTGTTGCATACTGGTGTAAATACCATCAATCCTGAGAAAAAGGTTGCATCCCTGGTGGCCAGAAGTAAATTCCTAAATCTGAGGGGAAGAAAAGCCACACATTCTTCTACACAGAAAAAGCAGCCGCATCCAATGAAATCTATAGCTTCATCCCCTGCTTAGTCTGGAGGCCTGGATGGTGAGCCCACACTGCCACAAAGGTGGTAGACTTCCAGGGAAGCATTTGGCATGCCCAAGGCCTACATTCCCTGCAACTGCATGAGACCAGCATGAGCCCATGCCCTCAGCCCTTTCAGAGGCAATCCACTCCAATGAACTGACCCAGCCCTACAGATGGCTGAAAACTGAGAGCATGGTAATGGCCAACTGTCCAGGCATGGGATGAGACAGCTCTTGTGCAAGATTGGGAGATTCCAGTGACAGAGTCCTCAATACACACCCACAATGCAAAGTGATCACTAAAGAAGGTACAGTGAGGTGTTTACTGGTGGATACTCTTGGGACTCTACCCAGATGGCCTCAAATCCTTCTCACCATTTGTTATGGACAGAATTGTGCCACCCCAAATCCATAGGTTAAAGCCTTAACTTAACTAATGTGACTCTAATTAAGAGACGGGATTGTTAAAGAAGTGATCATAGTTAAATGAGGCCATTAGGGCGAATCCTTAATCCAGTAAGAATGGTGTCCTTATAAGAGGCAGAGACCTCATGGGCAAGGAGGTAAGGCCAACTGAGAATATCACAGGGAGACAGATGTCTGCAAGCCAAGGAGCAATCTCACCAGAAAACAATCTGCTGGCACCTAGAGCTTGGGCTTCCAGCCTCCAAGACTGTGAAGAAATAGGTTAGTGTTGGTTAAGACCCCCCTGGTCTGTGGCATTTTGCCATGGTAGCCTGAGCTAATAGCTCATTTCTATGTGCCCAGCTTCCACTTTGGTTCCCTTCACCTTTGTTGCTCACACCTGCAACCTACTTCAGGGCCCTTGTATGGCTGGAACCACTACCCACATACACAAAAGCATTCCATGCCTCTCCTTTACTTTCCAGACAAAGTCCAGAAACATAAGGCCCTCTGACTCGTAGTGGCCCCTCCCTCCACTTCCTGCCCCCTCCCCAGCCCATGATTCCATGGCATCAATGACAGGATGATGGGGTGACCAGATAATACACCATCTCCCAGACTCACAACACTGTTCCCCACTTCCTCTCCTCTAGACATTCCATTTGTTCTGTCTGGAAGACCCTTCCTCTCTTACCCATGGAACTTTCACTGAGACTGTTCACCATCATCACCCCATGCCCCACACAAAACTCATCACCTGTGCATGACCATTATGCATCTTCTACTTCCACAAATGCATGGAGAAGATAAAAGTCTCAACCTCCAACTCAGACAAGAGTTAGAGGATAATTTTCTTTTAATATCCCAGCTCCTTTTTCATGAGTACAGTAAGTATTTTAACTTTTTACAGTTTGCCCTGCACATCCAAGCCCCAGTTGCCCACGGGTGGCTGATTGATGACACAATCTCTGTCAGTTGCTTTCCCTTCCTTGCATCATTTCTTCACTCCCCTTTTGGGGTTACCTTCATTGTCCAAATAAAGGACTTGGACTTGACCCTCTGTCCCAGAGTCAGCTTCTGGAGAAAACAAAACTACAGCAGATGCTATGTCTTCATAATGTTAGTTCCCAGCCTTGTCTCCTCTGTCCACATAAACTAATAAACTACACAATCCAACAAGTTTCTTTCTGATGCCTTATTCAAAAGCATTCATATCAGGTGATTCCTCATTTCAGTTTTCTATTCAAGCTTCCTTTGAAACAAATGAAGAGTGAAAGGAAGTACATATTACGTCCTCATATTTGTGGGTGCAAATTCTTTTAGATTTTGTACTTCAAACTTGAAAATATCAATAAGGGTCCAACCACCCTTCTATACTCCACGGCCTAAAAAAAAAAATACTTTTAACACAGTATATAAGTTCACGTGGGGTGACTTTTAAAACAGACTTCATTTTTAGAGCAGTTTTAGATTCACAGCAAAATTAAGTAGAAGGTACAGAGATTTCCCATGTACTTCCTCCCCATCACCCCTAACAGCATCCCCCACTATCAACATCCCCCACCAGAGTGGTACATTCATTACCATTGATGAACCTACACTGACACATCATAATTACCCAAAGCCTACAGTTCACATTAAGATTCACTCTTGGTGTTGTACATTCTATGAGTTTGGACAAATGTATAATGACATGTACCCACCAGTGTATCATTGTACAGAATAGTTTTACTGCCCCAAAAATCCTCTGTGCTCTAACTCTTCATCCCTTGTTTCCCGGCCTGCCCCAAACCCTTGGCAACCACAGATCATTTTACTGTGTCTAGAATTTTGCCTTTTCTAGAAATGTCATATATTTGAAATCATACAGTAATCTAGCCTTTTCAGATTGGCATCTTTCACTTAGTAATATGAATTAAGAGTTCTTCCATGTCTTTTCATGGCTTGATAGCTCACTTCTATTTATTACTGAATAAAATTCCATTGATTGGATGCACCCTGGTTTATCCTCTCACCTACTGAAAGATATCTTGGTTGCTCCCAAGTTTTGGCAATTGTAAATAAATCTACTACAAAAAGCTGAGTGTGGGTTTTTGTGTGGACACAAGTTTCCAACTCCTTTAGGCAAATACTAAGGAGTGTGATTGCTGGATCATATGGCAAGAGTACATATTGTTTTTTAAGAAATCACCAAATTATCTTCCTAGATGGTTGTACATTTTGCATTCCCACCAGCAATGAATGAGAGTTCCTGTTATTCAACATCCCCACCAGCTTTTGGTCTTGTTAGTGTTCTGGATTTTGGTGATTCTAATAGGTGTATAGTAGTATCTTATTATTTCAATTTGCATTCCCCTGCTGACATATGATGTGAGACACCTTTCCATATGCTTATTTCCCATCTGTATATCTTCTTTGGTAAGGTGTCTACTAAGGTATCTGGCCCATTTTTTAATTGGGTTATTCATTTTCTTGTTGAGTTTTAAGACCTCTTTGTATATTTTGGACAACTGTCCGTTATCAGATATGTCTTTTACAAATATTTTCTCCTATTCTGTGCTTTGTCTTCTCATTCTCTTGACAATGTCTTTCAAAGAGCAGAAGTTTTCGGTTTTAATGAATTCCAGCTTATTAATGATTCTTTTCATGTATCATGCTTTTGTGTTGTATCTAAAAAGCCATCACCATACCCAAAGTCATAGAGGTTTTTTCCTATGTTATATTTATAGTTTTTCATTTTACACTTAGAGCTATGACCCATTTTGAGTTAATTTTTGTGAAGAATTTTAAGTCTGTGTCTAGATTCACTTTTTGTATGCAGATTTTCAGTTGTTACAGCACCATTTGTTGAAGAGACTATCTTTGTTCCATTGTATTACTTCTGCTCTTTTGTCAAAGATCAGCTGATTGGGGTACCTGGGTGGCTCAGTGGATTAAGTGTCCAACTCTTGATTTTGGCTTGATCTTAGGATCCTGCAATTGAGCCCCACATCAGACTCCCTACTTAGTGGGGAGTCTGCTTGTGTCCTTCTCCCTCTGCTCCTCCCCCAGCTCTCTCTTTTTCTCTCTCTCTCTAATAAATAAATAAATATTTTTAAAAGGTCAGTTGACTATATTTATGTGGGTCTATTTCTGGACTCTCTAGTCTGTTCCACTGATCTACTTGCCTATTATCTCACCAATACCACACTGTCTTGATAACTGTTGTTTTTTAGTAAGTCTTGAAGTCAGGCAGTGTCAGTCCTCCAACTTTGTTTTAATATTGTGTTGTCAATTCTGGGTCTTCTACCTCTCCATATAAACTGAAAAATCAGTTTGTTGATATCTACAAAACAACTTGCTAGAATTGGGATTGGGATTGTCTTGAATCTAAAGTTCAAGATGGAAAGAATTATCATCTGACAATATTGAGTCCTCTTATGCATGGATATGTAATATTTCTTCATTATCTTAATTCTTTGATTTTTTTCATCAGAGCTTAATAGTTTTCCTAATATAGCTCTTGCACATATTTTATTAAATGTATATAAACTTAATATTTGGCCCACTTGTTCATTGCTGGTATAGAAGAAAGTAATTGAGTTTGTATATTAACCTTGTATCCTGAAACCTTGCTATAACTGTTTATTTGTTCAAGAGATTTTTTTTGTCTTTTTCTTATGCTTTTGGCAAGTCTTTTGAATTTTCTACATAGACAATTATGTCATGTGTAAACAAAGATAATTTTATTTCTTCCTTCTCGATTTGTATAATTTTTTTTCATTTTCTTGTCTTATTGTACTAGTTAGGCCCTCCAATTTGTTGTTGAAATGAAGCACCCAGAGGGTTATTTTTGCTTTGTTCAGTTTGAGTGGGAAAGCTTCTAGTTTCTGTCCAGTAAATAACTACATTAGCTGTAGAATTTTTGTAGATGTTCTTTTGAGGAACATGTTTTGAGGAACATAGAGTTCTTCTCTATTCTTAGTTTGCTGAGTTTTTTAAACTCATGAATGAGGGGGGCATCTGGGTGCCTCAGCTGGTTAAGCATCTGCCTTCAACTTGAGTCATGATCCCAGGGTCCTGGTATTGAGCCCCACATCCAGCTCCCTGCTCAGCAGGGAGTCTGCTTCTCCCTCTGCCCCTCCCCCTACTTGTGCTCTCTCTCTTTCAATAATAAATTGATTTATTTAATACAAATAAATAAATACATACATAATTATATAATAATTAATAATAATAAATAAATACATACATACATACATAAATAAATACATAAAATCCTTTAAAAATAAAATGAAAAATAAATCATGAATGGGTATTAGATTTTTCAAATGCTTTTTCTGCACCTATTGATATGATCATGTGACTTTTTTAGCTTATTGATATGATGAATTACATTATTTCCAAATGTTGAATCAGCATTACATATCTGTGATATATCCCACTTGGTCACTGTAAATAATTCTTTTTTTTTTCTTTTCTCTTTTGTTTAATTTAAATGCAATTAGCCAACATATAGTACATCATTAATTTTTGGTGTAGTGTTCAATTATTCATTAGTTGTGTATAATACCCAGTGTTCATCATATCGCGTGCCTGCCTTAATAATTCTTTTTATACATTGTTGGATTTGACTCAATATTTTTAAAGATTTTATTTATTTATTCGACAGAGAGAGATCACAAGTAGGCAGAGAGGCAGGCAGGGAGATAGAGAGAGGGGGAAGCAGGCTCTCTGCTGAGCAGAGAGCCAAATGTGGGGCTCTATCCCAGGACCTTGAGATCGTGACCTGAGCCAAAGGCAGAGGCTTAACCCACTGAGCCACCCAGGCACTCCAGATTCTCTAATATTTTTGAGGATTTTTTTGCATGTATGCTCATATTGGTATGTAGTTTTCTTTTCTTGTAATGTCTTTGTCTGGCTTTAGTACAGTAATGTTGACCTCATAGAATGAGTTAGGAAGCTTCTATCTTCTGGAAGAAATTTGGAGAATTGGTATAACTTCTTCCTTAAATGCTTGATAGAATTCACAGTGAATCCATCTAGGCCTGGCATTCTCTGTTTTGGAAGGCTGTTAATTATTGATTCAATTTGATAAATTGATAGATTCAATACATGAAGACCTATTCAGATTGTCTATTTCTTTTTGTGTGAGTATGGACAAATTGTGTCTTTCAAGGAATTGGCACAGAGTTGTTCATAGTGTTCTTTTATTATTCTTTTAATGTCCATATCATCTGTCTTCTCTTTTACTTCTGATATTAATAAATTGTGTATTTTTTTTCTTTAGTTAGCCTTGAAGAGGCTTATTGATTTTATTGTCTTTTCAAAGAATTGGCATTTGGTTTAGTTCATTTTCTGTATTGAGTTCCTGTTTTCAATTTCATTGATTTTTGCTCTTATTTTTATTATTTCTTTTCTTCTGCCTTTGGATTTAATTTGCTTTTCTTTTTCTAATTTCCTAGGGAGGAAACATAGATTATTCATTTTAGATCTTTCTTCTTTTCTAATATAAATATTTGATATTATAAATTTCACTCTAAGTACTACTTTCACTGAATCCCACAAAATCTGCAAAGTTATATTTTCATTTTCATTTAGTTCAAAGTATTTTTTAACTCCTCTTGAGATTTCTTCTTTGACTCATGCACTCGTTGGAAGTATGTTAATTAATCTCTAAGTATTTTTATATTTTCCAGCTATACTTCTGTTATTGATTTCTAGTTTAATTCCTTTCTGGTCTGAGAATATACACTGTATAATTTCTAGCCCTTTAAATTTGTTAAGGTGTGTTTTATAACCCAAAATGTGGTCTATCTTGGTGAAATTTCCACATGATCTTGGAAGAATACATACTCCGCTGGTGTTGGATGAAGAGCTCTATAAGTGTCAATTGTATCTAGGTAATTGGTGGTGCTATTGAGGTCAGTAATACCCTTACTGCTTTTCTGCCTGATAGATCTAGCCATTTCTGATAAAGTCTCCAACTGTAATAATGCATTCACATAGTTCTTGCAATTCTCTCAGTTTTTGCCTTATGTAGTTTGACACACTGTTGTTATATGCATATACATTAAGAATCATTATGTCTCATTTGTTACTATGCAATGCCTCTCTTCATCCCTGAAAAATTTCCTTACTTTGAAGTTTATTCTGTCTGAAATTAATATAGCCACTCCAACTTTCTTTTGATTAGTGTTAGCATGGTATATCTTTTTCCATCCCTTTGCTTTTGATCTATATGTGTCTCTATATTTAAAGTGTGTTTCTCAAGTTTAAACTCTAAATGGATGAAAGACCTCAATGTGAGACAGGAATCCATCAAAGTCCTAGAGGAGTACATAGGCAGTGACCTCTTCGACATTGGCCACAGCAACTTCTTTCATCACACATCTCCAAAGGCAAGGAATACAAAAGCAAAATGAACTTTTGGGACCTCATCAAGACAAAAAGCTTCTGCACAACAAAGGAAACAGTCAACAACAACAAAAAAAGAGACAACCCACAGAATGGGAGAAAATATTTGCAAATGACACTACAGATAAAGGGCTTGTATCCAAGATCTATAAAGAACTTCTCAAACTCAACAACCAAAAAACAAATAATCATGTCAAAAAATGGGCAGAAGACATGAACAGACACTTCTCAAAAAAAGACATACAAATGGCTAACAGACACATGAAAAAATGTTCATCATCAAAAAAAAAATGTTCATCACCATTTGCCATCAGGGAAATTCAAATCAAAACCACACTGACATACCCCCTTGCACCAGTTAGAATGCCAAAAATTGACAAGGCAAGAAACAGCAAATGTTGGAGATGTTGTGGAGCAAGGGGAACCCTCTTACACTTTTGGTGGGAATGCAAGTTGGTACAGCCACTTTGGAAAACAGTGTGGAGATTCCTTAAGAATTTAAAAATAGAGCTACCCTATGACTCAGCAATTGCACTACTGGGTATTTACCACAAAGATACAGAGGTAGTGAAAAGAAGGGCCACATGCACCCCAAAGTTCATAGCAGGAATGACCACAATAGCCAAACTGTGGAAAGAGCCAAGATACTCTTCAACAGATGAATGGATGAAAAAGATGTGGTCCATATATACAATGGACTATTACTCAGACATCAGAAAGGATGAATACCCAACTTTTGCATCAACATAAATGGAACTGGAGCAGATTATACTAAGTGAAATAAGTCAAGCAGAGAAAGTCAATTATCATATGGTTTTACTTATATATGGAACATAAGGAATAGCATGGAGGACATTAGGAGAAGGAAGGGAAAAATGAAGGGGGGAAATCAGAGGGTGAGGCAAACAATGAAAGACTATGGACTCCAAGAAACAGACTGAGGGTTTTAGAAGGGTGGGGTGAGGGGATGGGTTAGCCTGGTAATGAATACTAAGGAGGGCATGGATTGCATGGAGCACTGGGTATTATATGCAAACAATGAATCATAGAACACTACATCAAAAGCCAATGATGTGCTGTATGGTGACTAACATTACATACATACATATATACATACATACATTAATTAATTAATTAAAGTAAAATAATGTTTCTTGGGGTTCCTGGGTGACTCAGTTAAGCTGCTGTCTTCAGCTCAGGTTGTGGTCTCAGGGTCCTGGGATTGAGCCCCACATTGGGCTCCCTGCTCAGTGGGGAGTCTGCTCCTCCCTGTGCCCCTCCATACCCACTCACCCCCGCTCATGTTCTGTCTCTCTCTCGAATAAATTAAATCTTTTTAAAAATTAAAAAAGTTAAGTGTGTTTCTTATACACAACATATATTTGAAAATAGAAAACTTTGTTATGTGTTCCTTTTTTGTCTTCCACTTTTTCTGCCTTTGTGGTTTTAATTGAGCATTTAATTTTCTCTCCTTTCAGAGCATATTCATTACACTTCCTTTTTACTTTTTTTCTCTTTTTAGTGGTTACCCTGGAGTTTGCCCTATACATTTATAATTAATCTAAATTTACTTCAAAATGATTTGCTGCGCTGTTTCATAGGTAGTGCAAGAGCCTTATAATAACAAAACATTCTTTTTTTTAAAGATTTTTATTTATTTATTTGACAGTGATCACAAGTAGGCAGAGAGGCAGGCAGAGAGAAAGGAAGGGAAGCAGGCTCCCCGCTGAGCAGAGAGTCTGATGAGGGGCTCAATCCCAGGACCCTGGGATCATGACCCAAGCCGAAGGCAGAGGCCTTAACCCACTGAGCCACCCAGGCGCCCCAGAACAAAACATTCTTAATTCCTCTTTCCAATCCCTCATATCATTGTTATTCATTTCACTTACAAGATCACTGGCTGTGAACTCTATAAGTGCTTCTCTGTGTTTTTCCCCACCCCTTTACATGGTATAGGATGGCTTATGGAGCCTGAAGTTGGGTATTTTGCTTCCTCTAGGTTGCTTAGGTTCTGATAAACCCCAATAGATTAGGCTCTGGTAAAAGAGCATCTGTGGAGTGCAAACATTGTTGAGAAGAACAGAGTGGTCTTGGGGTTTCAAAATGGCTTCTCTGGTGGGAAGCTTGAGGGGATTTTTCTCCATCTACATCTACACTTTGAGAACCTTGTAGAGCTCCTGGAGGTAAAACTTGCAAAAGTGTGGGGGCCCCCAAATATCTTGGTCTCCCTGAAGTTTTTAATCTCCCTGAAGTTTTTAATCACACTGAGTCTCCAGCAAATTATCAATTATAATTCAGGTTTTCCTACCATGGAACTGGTATCCATGGAGGTTTTTGCTTGGTGTTTCTGAAACAGTAAGTTGTGATTCTCTGTATCCACCTGTCCATCTCTCCAATTTTGTGGTATCAGTATGCCCTGTGACCTCACTTCTCTGACAGACCTAAGAAGAGTTTTTGATTTTTCATTTTGCTCAGATTCTTACTGGTTGTTTAGAGGGAGTGAAGACTTCTAAGTTCCTTACATACAGACCAGAAATCAGAAGTCAAAGATAATTTTTTCAAACGATTCTCATACAGTTATAAAATGAATACACATCAAAAATTAACTTAACTCATCAATTAATGAGGGAACCAGTAAGATGCTGTAATCAACTCAAAAGAGAATTTTAAAAACACCCACATATATAGACAATAAAAAATGCTGAAATGAATCTATAACAGATGCAAAACTGGCCAATACCCACTGGGCAATAATTAATTGCATTGACAATTGCATGAATTGCAATTAATTGACACTATTTATATTTCTATGGATGAGAATCATTTGAATTACTATAGTTTTGCTATAATGTATAGAGCTTCAAGATAGCTCTAAGGCAATGTAAGGCTAATATAGCCTGGAAGGGTGCCCTGGACAGGATACCGAGTGATCTTTTTCACTAATTCCAAAGTCTTCCAGAAATTTTCCTGGCACAAATGAGCCAGACAATGGTTGCTCTTTTCCTGTCATTAGTCTTAATTTCTATTTCAAGTCCCCATTTAGCTTAAATAGCAGAAAATTTATCTCAGTTAACTTGCAGTTACTTTCCAGGGATGGCATCTAAGTTTTGGGGGAGCTAAGACTGGTGCCATTACTGGCAAAGGACCATCTGATTTTCAGTGTCATCCCTCCACACTGAAGAGTCCTAAGGTAGGCATCATCCATATACATTGTCATGGAGACATCTCTTCTCCCCATCTGTGGTTCTTTCATGTCTAGAAGTTCTTGATGCTATTTCAGTGCCCATTTGGAATACATAAAAGTTTATTGTCTGGGACTGTGCCATGCTGAAGTGTATGAAACTCCATAAGAGCATCCAAAGCCTTGCCTGCACAGATACTAGCATTGCCCTTCTACTCCGGTACTTGTCATCTTTCTTAGCCCCACTCTGGCCATAGGGTCCAAGGCCCCCCTGTTCATGTAGTCCACACAACCATCAGTGGGGGAGAGGGATTGTCTATTGCCTTCCTAGGACATGATACAGGAAACACAACCAAAACCCCTCACTTTCTGTGAGCTATCTTTCCCTTTCTACCCTGAAAATCCTTTCCTAGCCTAAGATGGGAAAAAGTTGCTCCCCTCATGAAGTATTCTCCTAAATATTTTACCCATTTGGGGAGTCCTTCCCATCTTTCAAAGTACTGAGCCTCCAAAATTCAAGAGCCAAGAAGAGAGATCCCTTTCTTTTGTGTTTTGTACTACCCAGTTGTTGCATGAGTGTAAAGAGCTGGCTCCAGAAGGGAGGATAAATACACAGGTGGAGAGATAGTGGTTGTTATTTCAAACATATTGCCCCATCACCCATGTATGACTCTCAGAGTACAGGGACTGTATCTGAGGTACTTCTGATTCCCATAGCACCTAGCACAGTGCCTGCCCACATTAGGGGCCTGATATGGGTCAGTGAATGTGGTATTTAGCACAGAGGCTTTTAATTTAATTAATTAATTGGGAAATGTTAATTTCCCAAGGGAAAAAATGGACATTATGGTTTAGAGCACTGCTGTGGAGTTGGACAAATGGGCATTCAAAAATTTCATTTCCTAGTTGTGTGAATGTAAGCAAGTTACATGCCCTTGCTAAAACTCAACTTCCTTACCTTAAAATGAGGAAAAGAGTCCTGAATTCACAGTGATATTATGATGAGTAATAATCCCTGTTTGTTATATGTTATGCACATAGCATAATGCCTAGCATATAGTAGGTGCTTAATAAATGCTGGTTATTGTTAGTTATCACCATTACTCAGACTCTAGTTTTTAGCCCTGGACTTTTCCTGCTCAGATACTCTGTAATAGTGGGTGCTAATAGTGTAACAGTGTGTGCTGCTGTGAAAAGAAGCACAGGAGGGACGCCTGGGTGGCTCAGTTGGTTAAGCGGCTGCCTTCGGCTCAGGTCATGATCCCAGCATCCTGGGATTGAGTCCCACATCAGGCTCCTTGCTCGGCAGGGAGCTTGCGTCTCCCTCTGCCTCTGCCTGCCTCTCTGTCTGCCTGTGCTCGCACTCTCTCTCTCTCTAACAAATAAAAAAAAAAAAAAGAAAAAAAAAAGCTCTTTCTAAAAAAAAAAAAGAAGAAGCACAGGAATGGCATCATTATATTAACTGTTATCTTATTCAAATGAGACAAGACTTTCATGGGCTCCCAGAGGTTAAAAAAACAAAAAGTACAACAGCTACTGTGGTGCGGCAACGGTGAAGACAAAGAAGTCTGTACATTGATCTTGCCATGGGTCCCAGATACAGACAACCTTGCCACCTGTCTGGTCAGAGGTCCCATGCAATAGCAAACTGCAATGGGGACAGCCACCAAAACCCAGGAAATGAGCTCCCTGAAGCATCCACCTGTACCTAGAGAGAAAGTCGATTCTTGAGACTGCAAATGGGGCCCTGCCCAATATGAGTTACAAAGGGACTTAGATCATGAGTTATTTAGTTCCAATCTGAAGAGAAAAAAAATTGGGCTTAGCTCTCAGATACTTCTTGCTAGTAAAATTTTGGCTAATTGAACATAACAATGAAAAATTAATTAACTAATTAATTTTTTTTAATCCAAGCACTGAGATATGACTGTTGTAAAATTAATCCTTTCCTTGATCAACTAGGTAGGATAGAAAGCTGACCAGAGCAATGGTCCTTAAGCTTTAGCATACATACAAATCACTGGGGAGGTTCCTAGAAATACATTTTGCTGAGCCCCACCCCCAGAGTTTTGGATTCCATAGGTCTGGGATGTAGGGTCATCAGATTTGCTAATAAAAATACATGATTCCCAGTTATATTTGAATTTCAGTTAAACAGTCCCAAATATTATAAATTCTCAGTCCCAAATATTGCTTGGAACATACTTACACTAAAAAAAAAAAAAAATCCTTGTTTTTTATCTTAACAAATCATTGTTATTTATCTGAAGTTCTCACTTAACTGGGCATACTGTGTTATCTGGCAACCATACTGGGATGGTGCCTGGATATTTGCATGTCTAAAAAGTTCCAGGTGATACTATTCTTGTGGTCTGGGAACCACACTTTGTGAATTGCTAGGCAACTCAGACAGGCCTTCAGCAATTTCCAATTCACCCTAAAGGTTGGGACTTCCCACCCTGGAGGCAAATACCTAGATACCTTCAGATGGTGCCTGAAGGCCAGGTAAAGAAAGTGCCTTAAGCAGCTCTTGGTTGTCTTGGTAAATGAGAAGTGGATCTTACAATCTCACCATCTAACTGAAGCAGTTATAATTATTTCAACAACAGAGCTAATCCTCTTGGATAGTGGAAGTGTGATTTTTTTTTCAGCTAAGTTTGTGAAGATTTTAGTGGAAATTGGCACTGCTGGCTTTGACAGGAGCTACTGATTTCCTAATAACATGGAGCTGTTCTTTTGCACTTGGAAATCAATCCTCACATTGGCTTCCTATTGGGGCAACTTTCTGATTGCTACATGACTTCCCTATTCTCCCTTTGCTCAAGATTACAGGTACTGAGAGATGCACATGTGCTTGGTAGGTAATTACTTCTGTTGGCCAAGTGGTTGTTTGCTTTTTACAATCAAGCCAAGGCCTGTGAGTTAGAGTTGCACCTTGCTATGGAGACACTTCATGTCATTTATCTTCCAGGCAAGAGATTGGTTTTTTCCCATTGATTGTATGTTTTTAAATGCACAAACCATACGGAAAGAGTGAAACAATTAATAAAAAGAACCTAAAAGAATACATGCAAGTTGGGATGCCTGAGTGGCTCAGTTGGTTAAGTGACTGCCTTCAGCTCAGATCATGATCCTGGAATCCCAGGATTCTCAGCAGGGAGACTGCTTCTCCCACTGGCCCTCCCCCTTTTCACTCTCTCATTCTCTCTCAAATAAAGAAATAAAATCTTTTTTAAAAAAATAATACATGCACGTGAAAGCAACAACTATTCACCTAGTAACAGATATATATATATACCCGAATGTTTATAGCAGCAATGTCCACAATAGCCAAGTTATGGAAAGAACCTAGATGTCCACCAACAGATGAATGGATAAAGAAGATGTGGTATATATATACGATGGAATACTATGCAGCCATCAAAAGAAATGAAATCTTACCATTTGCGATGACATGGATGGAACTAGAGCGTATTATGCTTAGCGAAATAAGTCAACTGGAGAAAGACAACTATCACATGATCTCCCTGATATGAGGAAGTGGAGATGCAACGGGGGTGGGAGTTAAGGTGGTAGGAAAGGGAAAAAATGAAACAAGATGGGATCGGGAGGGAGACAAACCAAAAGAGACTCTTAATGTCATAAAACAAACTGAGAGGGGTGGGGGGAAGAGGGGTTGGGAGAGGGTGGTGGGGTTACATTATATGTTTAAATAAAGCTTAAATAAAGTTAAAAAAAAAGATATGGTATGTATCTACAACAGAATATTACTCACCCATCAAAAAGAATGAAACCTTGCACATTTTCTATGACACAGATGGAATTACAGTGTATTATGCTAAGCAAAAAAAGTCAGTCAGAGAAAGAATAATACTCCATGACTTCACTCATGTGGAATTTAAGAAACAAAACTGATGAACACTGGAAGGGAAGGAAAAATAAGACAAAAACAGAGAAAGAGGCAAACCATAAGAGACTCTTAACTATACAGAACAAACTAAGGGCTGCTGGAAGGGAGGGGAAAGGATGGGATAATTGGGTGATAAGCATTAAGGAGGGCACTTGATTTAATGAGCACTGGGTATTATGTGCAACTGCTGAATCACTAAATTCTACCCCTGAAACTATGTTAACTAACTTGAATGTAAATAAAATCTAACAAATAAATAAAAAAAATAAAGAAACTGGACTATAAAAAATAATAATAATAATACATGCACGTGAAAGCAACAACTATTCACCTAGTAACAGATATATATATATACACATATGTAAATATAATATATGTAAATATAATGTATATATTGTATATAATTGTATATATGTATATATTGTATATAATGTATATATAATGTATAATATAAATATATATACACATATGTAAATATAATGTATGTAAATATAATATATGTATATAAAACAACACTGTATATATATGTATATGTTTATATGTATATATATACAGTGTTCCCTGCTGTGACTGTCCAGTCTTCTCTCATATTTCTATCAGTGACAATCACTGACTTTAAGACCACTGTCTCTAGGTCCCCCAACAGAGATACTAATTTAATTGGTCTGGGTGTGGCTTGACCAAGGAGAGTTTTAAAATCTCCTCAGGTGATACAACTTAAGCAAATTATTGAACATTATTTATTAAAATTGAACATACAGTCAGTTCTCATTGTTTGCAATAGTTGTGTCCTATAAAGTCATGATGATTACTGAGTTAGTAAATACTGAACTGCTGCTCTTGGGGAAAATACAGGCTTGGCTTCCATGAGCCTCTGGTCACAACATTTTCATCAGCCAATGTGTGTTTCTGTTTAAAGATATCTTATCTTTTTCTTCATTTTTATAATTTTTTTATTTTTTATAAACATATTATATATTATTAGCCCCAGGGGTACAGGTCTGTGCACCCCCAGGTTTACACACTTCAGCACTCACCATAGCACATACCCTCCGCAATGTCCATAACCCCCCACCACCCTCTCCCTACACCCTTCCCCCCAACCCCCCTCAGTTTGTTTTGTGACATTAAGAGTCTCTTTTGGTTTGTAAAGAAGTCTTATTTTATATATATTGTTGATTCATTTGCATTGAACTCATGGCCAATGGCACTATCACTCATGCCTGAACGAAACTTATCTAACATGTGTATTTTCTCAATAAGACGCATCACAGCTTCTTGATCTTACAAACATAGACAGTACTTCAACATTTGACTTGGGACCATTTTAAACATTGAAATTACCACCAAAAAGCACAGAAATGTAAAAAAACAAAATGACACTAAATATATAGTGAAAACAACAGTTGTTTTCAGAATGAAAGCTGAAACAAAAAGGCAGTTTCTTTGTTTGACCTCAGGTGGAAAGAGCAACTCAGTTTTTCTACTGCTCCTGCACATGGCCACAAATGACTGCAAAAGTGTATGGGTATCAACCTTTGGGGCCACAAATATATTTTAGCAAATTTGCAATACAGAATCTACAAATAATGAAGATTAGCCATACCTATGCCCTCAGACCCAGCAAGGCACTTCACTCCTAGAAAAATGAGAGCATATGTCTACCAGAAGGTAAGTATGGAATGTTTAGAGCAGCTCTACTCACAACAGTGCAAACCTGGATATAGTCCAAACACCCATCAACAGGAAAATAGATAGTGCATTATATATTCACACAATGAAATGCGAAGTGGCAATATAACTAGGCTAGCTACCAATGCACTCAACAACATGGGTGAATTTCAAAAGCTAGACACAAAAGACTACACACTTCATACAAAATTCAAGATCAGAAATTAATCAGTGGAGGAGAAAATAGAATAGTGTTTACCTCTAGGGTATTAATGAAAAGGGATAGAAGACTTCCTTTGGGGTTGCAAGAAATGTTCTGTCTTGATTAGGATAGTGGTTACACAAATACATGTGCATGTGAAATCCATTAAGCTCCACACCTAAAATGTATGCACTTTACCATGTGTACGCTATACCTTTACCTTGATATTTTTTTAAAGCTGCCAAGATGCTTCTAATGTTCAGCCAAACCTGGGAAACACTGCTTTAAAGGAACTGGTGAGCATCATCAATGCCCTGGCTGTCCCGAGTGATGTTGCTGGTTCCCACCCTTAGGATCATAACGGCCTGTAGAATGCTCTCCTCATAGTCCTGACCTTTTAAAACCAGAGAACAAAGGATAGCTGGAAGGTAACTCAGAAACAATCCACTGCCAGAATGGCTAATTGGTTTCATCCTCAATGCTATCTCAGTTCATTTGTGATGGTTGCCTGGCAGGCAGGATTAAGAGGATTCTGAGCCTGCATCCAAACTCAGTGGGCAAGAAGCTGTACAATCAATTACCACTGTCTGGTTTGTGCATGGGTGAGGAGAAATGTGAGTATTTGCCTTGCACTTGCCACCAATCTAGTCCAGCTCTCCCCTTTTTCACATGCAGATACTGAAACCCAGAGAAATGATTTGTCCAACCTCATGCTGGTAGTCAGAGGCAGAGGCATGATTAAACCTAAGATGTAGGTTTACCACTCCATGAGATCCTACAGGATGAATTCTGGGAGAAATGAGCATTAAGAATGAAGAATCAAGAGGAGGAAGCAAAATGGAGGAGGAAGAGCAGACTGAAATATCACTAGGTTCCAGGATTTCAGCTAGATAGTTATCAAACTATTCCAAACATCTCCAAACTATAAACAGGAGATAGAAGAGAAGAAGAACAGAAATTCTAGAAACAGAAAATCAACTACTTTCTGGAAGGTAGGATGTGTGGAGAAGTGAATCCCAAGCAATGGGAAGATAGACGGTGGGGAGGAGGAGGGCTCCGAGCAAGCAGTGGGGCAGTGGAGCACAAAATCAGAACATTTAGAAGTCTGCTCCACTGAGCAACGTCGCTCCAGAGGCTAAGTGGGGGTGGAACTCTTGTGAGGACAGTGTGGTCTCGTGTCCCGCAGGGTCACAGAAATACCAGGAGGTCTGAGTGCAGCAGAGCTCCCAGGTATTGGAGTGGGGAAGCTGCCTGCAGAGACAAAGCTGAGCAGTGGCCTCTCAGCTTGGAGTTATCTTAAACTGCGATCTGTTGGCCCACTGATCTTTGAGCAAGGACCCCACAAGTGGCAGATCTGGGGAGACTCGCCTTCCTTATTCAGAAGGAGTGGCACGAGAGCATGCAGCAGGAATCTGCTGGGCTTGGAAACTCCAAATGGGGCCTTGTTCCAGAGACAGAAACACTCAGTCACAGGTTGGGTGAGCTCGGAGTGCAGCCAGAGACCAGGAAGAGAGGAGGGATTGACTGCTCTTCTCTGAGGGTGCATTGAGGAGTGGGGACCCAAGCTCTCGGCTCCTCTGGGCCAGAGATTGGGAGGCCACCATTTTCATTCCTGTCCTCCAAAGCTCTATGGAAAGTTATCAGGGAACAAAGGCTCCCAAGAGTGAACCCAGGCAGATTGCTTAGCCTGGACCCTGGCAAGGGTGGTGCAATTCCACCTCGAACAAAGATATTTGAGAATCAGTGCAACAGGCACCTCCCCCAGAAGATCAGCAAGAACATCCAGCCAAGATCAAGTTCATCAATCAATGTGAACTATGGAACTCCCAAGCTAGGAGAAAGCAACATATAGAATTCATGACTTTTTTCCCATGATCCTTTAGTCTTGCAAAGTTAAAAATTTTTAACTTTTTCCCTTATTCTCTTTCTTTTAACTTTTCCTCTTTCCTCTTTTAACATTTTCTAATTATTTTATCTTAATAATACCTTTTAAAAAAAATCTTATGCTCCACAAATAAGCAAAACCATAGGATAATTGAGTCTCTCTGCTTGACTTATTTCACTCAGCATAATCTCTTCCAGAGAGGAGAAGGAACTTGGGGGAAATTGGAGGGGGAGATGAACCATGAGAGACTGTGGACTCTGAAAAACCATCTGAGGGTTTTGGAGGGGAGATAATTGGGATGTTGGGTGAACCTGGTGGTGGGTATTATGGAGGGCACGTATTGCATGGAGCATTGGGTGTGGTGCATAAACAATGAATTCTGGAACACTGAAAACAAATTAAAAAATTAATAAAAATTTTTAAAATCTTAAATTTTCATTCTTATAGTCATGTTTTGTCCCTTCATTGTATTTCACCCTATTTTTTGTATACATATAGGGTTTTTTTCTTGAAAATTTTAGGATACAATTTCTCCTAATAGAACAAAATGTACCCTAAATCTAGCACATGGCTTTGTTCTAGTCTCCAGCCTGATCACATTCTCTCCTCTTTTTTTTTTTCCTTTTCCAACCAAATTAACAATTCCTTTTTTAGGATCTTATTTTAATTTTCATCTTTACAGTCATATTCCATCCCTTCAACTTGTTTACCCCTATTCTTATATATATGTAAGCATTTCTTTCTTTAAAATTTTGGGAGGTAGTTTCTTCTAAGGCACCAGAATACACCCAACATCAAGTGGGTGGCTCTGTTCTATTCACCAGTCTAATATATATATATATATATTTTTTTTTTCCCCTTCCTTCAACTAGTTTCAATCCCTTCTGATTTGGTTAGCATATATTTTTCTGGGGTCTTTGCCATCCTTTTAGTATTTTATTCTCTCATTTATATATTCTTTTTATTTTTTAATTTTATTTTTATTTTTTATGAACATATAATGTATTATTAGCCCCAGGGGTACAGGTCTGTGAATCACCAGGTTTACACACTTCATAGCACTCACTATACCACATACCCTCCCCAATGTCCATAACCCCACCAACCTCTCCCTACACCCCTACCTCTGGCCCCCCTCAGTTTGTTTTGTGAAATTAAGAGTCTCTTTTGATTTGTCTCCCTCCAGATCCCATCTTGTTTCATTTATTCTTTTCCTACCCCCCAACTCTCCCCCCATTGCATTTCTACTTCCTCATATCAGGGAGATCATATGACAGTTTTCTTTCCCCATTGAGTTATTTCACTAAGCATAATACCCTCTAGCTCCATCGACGTCATCGCAAATGGCAAGATTTCATTTCTTTTGATGGCTGCATAGTATTCCATTGTATATATATACCCCAATCTTCTTTATCCATTCATCTGTTGATGGACATCTAGGTTCTTTCCATAGTTTGGCTATTGTGGACATTGCTGCTATAAACATTCGGGTGCACGTACCCCTTCGAATCACTACATTTGTATCTTTAGGGTAAATACCCAGTAGTGCAATTGCTGGGTCATAAGGTAGCTCTATTTTCAACTTTTGAGGAACCTCCATGCTATTTTCCAGAGTAGTTGCACCAGCTTGCATTCCCACCAACAATGTAGGAGGGTTCCACATCCTCGCCAGCATCTGTCATTTCCTGACTTGTTAGTTTTAGCCATTCTGACTGGTGTGAGGTGGTATCTCATTGTGGTTTTCATTTGTATTTCCCTGATGCCCAGTGATGTAGAGCACTTTTTCATGTGTCTCTTAGCCATCTGGATGTCTTCTTTGCAGAAATGTCTGTTCATGTCCTCTGCCCATTTCTTTTTTTCTTAAAGATTTTATTTATTTATTTGTCAGAAAGAGTGAGCACAGGCAGACAGAGTGGCAGGCAGAGGCAGAGAGAGAAGCAGGCTCCCTGCCGAGCAAGGAGCCCAATGCAGGACTCGATCCCAGGACACTGGGATCATGACCTGAGCTGAAGGCAGCCGCTTAACCAACTGAGCCACCCAGGCATCCTCTCTGCCCATTTCTTGATTGGATTATTTGTTCTTTGGATGTTGAGTTTGATAAGCTCTTTATAGATTTCGGGTACTAGCCCTTTGTCTGATATGTCGTTTGCAAATATCTTCTCCCATTCTGTCAGTTGTCTTTTGGTTTTGTTAACTGTTTCCTTTGCTATGCAAAAATTATTGATCTTGATGAAGTCCCAATAGTTCATTTTTGCCCTTGCTTCCCTTGCCTTTGGCGATGTTTCTAGGAAGAAGTTGCTGTGGCTGAGGTTGGAGAGGTTGAACATTCTATCCTAAAGCAACAGAATACTCATTCTTCTCTAGTGCACACGGAATATTCTCCAGAACAGATCACATCCTGGGTCATAAATCAGGTCTCAACTTGTACCAAAAGATTGGGTTCATTCCCTGCATATTTTCAGACCACAATGCTCTGACGCTACAACTCAATCACAAGAGGAAAGTTGGACAGAACTCAAGTACATGGAGGCTAAAGAGCATCTAACTAAAGAATGAATGGGTCAACCAGGAAATTAAAGAAGAATTTTTTTAAAAATCATACAAAGAAATGAAAATGAAAACACAACTGTTCAAAATCTTTGGCACACAGCAAATATATACTTTCCTGAGAGGAAAGTATATAGCAATACAAGCCTTTCTCAAGAAACAAGAAAGGTCCCAAGTACACAACCTAACCCTACACCTGAAGGAACTGGAGAAAGAACAGCAAAGAAAGCCTAAACCCAGCAGGAGAAGAGAAATCATAAAGATCAGAGCAGAAATTAATGAAATAGAAACCAAAAGAACAGTAGAAAAAATCAACGAAACTAAGAGCTGGTTCTTGGAAAGATATTAACAAGAGTGATAAACCCCTGGCCAGACTTATCAAAAAGAAAAGATAAAGGAACCAAATTAATAAAATCATGAATGAAAGAGGAGAGATCACAACCAACACCAAAGAAATACAAACAATTAAAAGAACATATTATGAGCAACTCTATGCCAACAAATTTGACAACCTGGAAGAAATGGATGCATTCCTAGAGATGTATAAACTACCACAACTGAACCAGGAAGAAATAGAAAATCTGAACACACCTATAATCAGTAAGGAGATTGAAGCAGTCATCAAGAATCTCCCAACAAACAAGAGCCCAGGGCCAGACAGCTTCCCAGGGGAAATTCTACCAAACATTTAAAGAAGAATTAATTCCTATTCTCCTGAAACTGTTCCAAAAAATAGAAATGGAAGGAAAACTTCCAAACTCATTTTATGAGGCCAGCATCACCTTGATCCCACAACCAGACAAGGATCCCATCAAAAAAGAGAATTACAGACCAATATCCTTGATGAACACAAATGTGAAAATTCTCACCAAAATACTAGCCAATAGGATCCAACAGTACATTAAAAGAATTATTCACCACGACCAAGTGGGATTTATTCCAGGGCTGCAAGGTTGGTTCAACACCCGCAAATCAATCAATGTGATACAATACATTAATAAAAGAAAGAACAAGAACCATATGATACTCTCAATAGATCCTGAAAAAGCATTTGACAAAGTACAGCATCCCTTCCTGATCAAAGCTCTTCAAAGTGCAGGGATAGAAGGCACATACCCCAATATTATCAAAGCCATCTATGAAAAACCCACCGCAAATATCATTCTCAATGGAGAAAAACTGAGAGCTTTTCCTCTAAGGTCAGGAACACAACAGGGATGTCCATTATCACCACTACTATTCAACATAGTACTAGAAGTCCTAGCCTCAGCAATCAGACAACAAAAAGAAATTAAAGGCATCCAAATCAGCAAAGAAGAAGTCAAACTATCACTCTTTGCACATGATATGATACTATATGTGGAAAACCGAAAAGGATCCACTCCAAAACTGCTAGAGCTTGGACAGGAATTCAGTAAAGTGTCAGGATATAAAATCAATGCACAGAAATCAGTTGCATTTCTATACACCAACAGCAAGACAAAAGAAAGAGAAATTAAGGAGTTGGTCCCATTTACAACTGCACCCCAAACCATAAGATACCTAGGAATAAACCTAACCAAAGAGGCAAAGAATCTGTACTCAGAAAACTATAAAGTACTCATGAAAGAAATTGAGGAAGACACAAAGAAATGGAAGAATGTTCTATGCTCATGGATTGGGAGAACAAATATTGTGAAAATGTCAATGCTACCTAAAGCAATCTACATGTTTAATGTAATCCCTACCAAAATACCACTAATTTTTTTTCAAAGAAATGGAACAAACAATCCTGAAATTTATATGGAACAACAAAGAGCCCCAATCAGCCAGAGGAATGTTGAAAAAGAAAACCAAAGTTGGCAGCATCACAATTCCAGACTTCAAGCTCTATTACAAAGATGTAATCATCAAGACAGTATGGTACCGGCACAAAAAAACAGAAACATAGATCAATGGAACAGAATAGAGAGCCCAGAAATAGACCCTCAACTAATCTTTGACAAAGACGGAAAGAATATCCAATGGAAAAAAGACAGTCTCTTCAACAAATGGTGTTGGGATAACCAAACAGCCACGTGAAGAAGAATGAAGCTGGACCATTTCCTTATACCACACATGAAAATAGACTCAAAATGGATGAAAGACCTCAATGTGAGAAAGGAATCCATCAAAATCCTTGAGGAGAACACAGGCAGCAACCTCTCCAACCTCAGCCACAGCAACTTCTTCCTAGAAACATCACCAAAGGCAAGGGAAGCAAGGACAAAAATGAACTATTGGGACTTCATCAAGATAAAAAAAAAACTTTTGCACAGCAAAGGAAACAGTCAACAAAACCAAAAGACAACTGACAGAATGGGAGAAGATATTTGCAAACGGCATATCAGAGAAAGGGCTAGTATCCAAAATCTTAAAGAATGTATCAAACTCAACACTCAAAGAACAAATAATCCAGTCAAGAAATGGACAGAAGACATGAACAGAGATTTATGCAAAGAAGACAACCAGATGGCCAACACACACATGAAAAAGTACTCAATATCACTGGGCATCAGGGAAATACAAATCAAAACCCCAGTGAGATACTACCTCACACCTGTCAGAATGGCTAAAATTAACAAGTCAGGAAACAACAGATGTTGGTGAGGATGTGGAGAAAGGGGAACCCTCTTACACTGTTGGTGGGAATGCAAGCTGGTGCAGCCACTCTGGAAAACAGCATGGAGGTTCCTCAAAAGTTGAAAATAGAGCTACCTTATGACCCAGCAATTGCACTACTGGGTATTTACCCTAAAGATACAAATGTAGTGATCCCAAGGGGCATGTGCACCTGAATGTTTATAGCAGCAATGTCCACAATAGCCAAATATGGAAAGAATCTAGATGTCCATCAACAGATGAATGGATAAAGAAGAGTGGTATATATATACAATGGAATACTATGCAGCCATCAAAAGAAATGAAATCTTGCCATTTGCCAGGACATGGATCAAAGTAGAGGTTATTATGCTGAGTGAAATAAGTCAAACAGAGAAAGATAATTATCACATGATCTCTCTGATATGAGGAATATGAGAGGCAATATGGGAGGTTTAGGGGTTAGGGAAGGAAAAAATGAAACAGGATGGGATCGGGAGACAGACAAACCATAAGAGACTCTTAATCTCACAAAACAAAACTGAAGGTTGCTGGGGGGTGGGGGGGATAGGGACAGGGAGGTTGGGTTATGGACATTGGGGAGGGATGGGCTATGGTGAGTGCTGTGAAATGTGTAAGCCCAATGATTCACAGACCTGTACCCCTGGGGCAAATAATACATTATATTTTAATAAAAATAAATTTAAAAAGAATGAAGAATCAAGGCATGAACTTAACTGGACTAGAGATGCAGGTCATCCATGGGCAAGTATCATGAAATTGCCTTCCTGAATATTCATGGAGTTGGAAAAGGTGCTAGTACAAACATCTAACTTCTGTTTCCAACCTTATGCCCATTTGCTTATTCATAACTCCTCAGCAACCATCTTAATAGAAAGAGGATGGATATGAATGTTCTTTGCAATCCACAAGATGGATGTGAATATTCTTTGCAATCTATAAGATGCTTTACAAATGTTAGCCATTTTTTATAAAGATGCTTTGTAACAGTCATAATAAATACCCACCATATGCCCAGTCTTGTGCTAGAGGTTATGGAAAATGTGACAAAATTTGGAGACACAAGTAGCTGAGTAACAAACTGTAATAGCAGGATCCAGATTAGGATATGACTCTACTCAGCAATTAATGCTGTTGGTGGTTCACCATCACTTAAGTCTGTTTTTCCAGTTGCTAAGTGCGTTTTACATGAGCACGCCACCTCACAGGATAATGGGAGGGATCGAATGAATCGTGAAATCACTTTGCACAGTGGAGTCATACTTTTATAGATGGAAGATTCCCAATTCAATCCAGCAGCCAAAATCATATCAGGTCAAACTGGCTAAAGGCTGATAAATGTTAGTTATCATTTTGCAATGTCCTTGCAAAATGTTTTGCAATGCCCTTAAGGGGGTTTCTCATTCATCTACCATGTAGTTCCGTTAGCTAACCAGATAGTCCAACTGCAGCTGGACCAGAGGGAGGTCCAGGTCCATGTGGAGCAGATTTTCTGAGTCCCCAAAGCCTTAAAATTCTGGCTTGGAGAAAAATTTAGAGCGGTAATCCTCCATCTTTAATCTCTGAGATGGCTTTAAAAAGACTCATGTCTGACTTCTACCCAGTTTTTTTAGTTCCCCAGGTGATAGCCAATGTGCAGTTGAGGCTGAAAACAATTGATAAAATGATCTGTAAGAAACTGTGAGGAAGCCTAACAGTATCAATTACACAGATGCAAGGAGGGATCTGTTCTACTCCAGGGACATCAGAATGGCCAGAGCAGTTTCAGAGGTTCAGCAGGATCCAGGGCTCCTCTGTGATCTAGCAGCCACCCACATAGGGAATGAGCCTACAGAGGCACTATGCCGCAGTAAGCAGCTAGCCAGCAACCAAGGGGCCATAGACCACCCAAGGTGTCCCAAGGGCCATTTGGGGGCCAAACTTAGGGAGGGTCAGGGCTCAGGGGAGGGACAAGGCAGTATTTTCAGTGTTTTCACTGAGAGGCCTTAGAACCAATAATCATTTCCAGCCCCAATGCTATCACACAACCCAGCCCCTCCTCATGGGTATAGGGCCTAAGCTGGTGTAGAAGAGGGAATGCCAGGGTCTACCCATATTTACCTAATTTTTCACTGGGTAGATGGCTTTCACCTGCAGTGGCCCACTTCATCCTGCCCAGTGAGGCAGCCAGGAAAAATATGATTATCCTGTTTAGAGACAAGGAAATCAAGGCTCAGAGGTGAGGAGACGTGCAAGGTCACAAAGTTGGGAAGAGGTTGAGCTGGGATTCAAATCCAGTTTCCCTAACTCCTAGTGTGGGCTTCTTTTAGTTATCGTCATTAACAATAATAGACAGTATTTATTGGGCATTTATGTGTTCCAGATGCATGCTGCATTTTACATTAATTATATCATCTTTAACTTCATTACTCTAGAAAGCATATATTAGGATCACCATACAGATGAAGAAACTGAAGTTTAAGGGTTTAAATGACTTGTCCAAATCCACATGATATTCTGCTATGTGCATTAGAAAACCACAGACACAGAGACATAGTAGCAGGAATGCCTGGTCTGTAGTCAAAGAAGATAAACTAGATGGAGAGGCATATTTCCAATCAGATTTATAAGCCTGATATGTCTAGACCAGAGCTGGATGGATGGAACAGAAAGTGCCTGAGGGACATAGCATTACTGTCTCTACTCCATCAACTCATTCCCCAACTGCCTCTGAATCCAAGAGGCTGGGGAGGAGAGCAGAATGCTTATCCTACACAATTGCTGAGGCCAGAGCTCAGGCCTAATATGTGGGCATATCCATCACCTTCCATGTGCATAGACCTGCCTTCAAGGTACAAATAATCTGCATGGTATGTGTGAAAGAATTTCTAAAGGACATTTGATTCCACCAGGCTATGGCACATGAATCCTCACTCAAAAGAAAACACAGAGGGCCTATTGGTGATTTCCTCTTAAATTCCTACTCCACAAAACAATCAGTTTTAACATCACCAATTACAGAACTAATAACATCATCTCCCTCCTGATAGGATGCACTGGGAAGGACAAACATCATTTCTGGGGTGTCCCTCCCAAAAGCACATCAACTGAATCTAATCATGAGGAACATCAGACAAACCCAAATTGAGGGACATTCTATAAAATAACTAGCCTATACTCTTAAAAATGCCAAGGTCAAAATGAAAGAAAGAAGGAAAGAAAGAAAAAAAAAAGAAGGAAGGAAAGAAAGGGGGGGGAGGGAAGGAGGGAGGGAGGGAAGAAGGAAGGAAGGAAGGAAGGAAGGAAGAAAGAAAGAGATCAAGTGCATCTGTGAAAGCCAAAGAAAGATTGAAGAATTGTTTCAGATTAAAGGAGACTAAAGAGACATGGCATTACATTTTATTATTATAATGCATTATCCTGAATGGAACCTAAATCAGAAAATGTTTCTTTTTATATAAAGCATACTATTGAAAATTGAGAAATTTGAATAAGATCTGCAGATTAGCCAGCAGTATTATATCCATATTAGTTTCCTGATTTGGAGAATTTTACTGTGGTTATGTAAGGGGATTTTCTTGTTTTTTAGGAAATGTATACCAATGTATTAGGGAAGAGGGAAAGAGAGAGAGGAAATCAGAAAGTGAATAATAAGGCAAATAAGACAAACGTTAACATTTGGGGTAAAGGGATTTTTTTATACTATTTTGGGGCATTGGGCCTTTATGAGTAAACATGGCAGGATCCTCAGTCCTGCTGGGGAACCTCTGAGAGTCTGTGAAGAACATGTCTCAAACGTGTATCACTGACAGGGGAGGAAGCAGGGGTATTAACTCACCAACATTTGCTCTTTGTTTGAGAGTTGCTTCTGGGCATTAACTCCCCCAACATTTTCAGTCTGTCCTGTTCATGGACCGACTACACAACCACAGCCAGAAGCCGTGAGGCAGAGAGACACAAGAAGACATGATATGTACAAGAACTGCCTAAAAGTGACCTCTGGAATGGCCTTAGAAGCTATGGACAACATACCTACAGTGTCCAATTAGAATAACCCAACTTAACTCCCACCCTCCCTGCAGAACAGCCCCCACACTGCCTTTTATCACCCAAAGGGCTAGCAGGCACAGAACACAAAAAACACACATAAGCATGAGTTCCAGTTGAGAACACAATATCCATGTTCTGCTGGAAAACAAAGATGCAGGTGCTATGGAATAAAGAATCAAAGATCCCTGGATGAACGTAGAGAAAGTGTTTCCAATGTGGGTTTTCCCAGGAACAGTTTGGGACTTTCCAGCTAGGATAATTAGAACAGAGGTATTCAGAGACAAGATACTAGGTTCATGGCTTGAAGGCAGGAGCTGGAATGGGGCTTCCAAGCTGGCTGCTGTAAAGAAAGCAGTCTACTGCTGCCTGGGATTATGGCTTTTAGGGCTGAAGAAGGTAGAAAACTTTGAATGCACCTTGATTCCAGGAGCCAAATCAAGTCACTTGCTTCCTTAAAAGTGGACAGTTCCCCAAAGAGCACACACAGGTGAAAGAAAGCACATTGGAAAGCACATGATGAAAAGACATTCAACATCATTAGCCATCACAGAAAATTAAATCGAAACCACAATGAGATATCACTGCAAACCTAAGAGAATGACTAAAATAAAAAGAGTGACAACATCAAATGTTGGCAATTATGTGGAGAAACTGGATCATGTTGCTGTGGGAATATGAAATGGCACATCTATTTGGAAAGCAGTTTGATAGCTTCTTATAAAACTAAATATGCTATTACTGATATGATCCAGAAACTGTGCCCTTGGGCATTTATCCCAGAGAAATGAAAAATTTATGTTCATACAAAAATATGAACATGAATGTTCACAGCAGCTTTATTCTTAGGAGCCAAAAGCTGGAAATAGCCCAGATGTCCTTCAACATGAACAGTTAAACTGTGGTACATCCATACCATGGAATGCACTCATGATAAAAAAGAATGAACTATTGATACACACCTCAACTTGTTTAAGTCTCCAGGAAATTACACTGAGTGAAAACAGTCTGCCCTAAAGGTTACATATTGTATAATCCCATTATAGAAACAGAACAGACTAGTGTTGGCCAGGAGGTAAGCATGGAGGGATGGGTCCAGGGAATGGAAGGAAAATGGGTATTGCTGTAAAAGGCAACAGGAGGAGTCTTCATGGGGATAGAAATGTTCTGTATCATTATAGCAATGGTGAATACACAAATCTACACATATGATAAAGTTTTATAGAACTAAATAAACACACACAAATGAGTATAAGTAAAACTGGGAATATCTAAACAAGATGGGTGAGTGGGTAGGTTGTATCAATATCAAAATCCTGATTGTAATATTGTGCCATAATTTTGTAAGGCACTACCTTTGTGAGAAACTGGATAAAGGGCATGCAAACTTTCACCATATTATTTCTTACAATGGCATGTGAAATCTATAATTACCTCTAAATTTAAATTTTAATTTAAAAATGAGAAAAAAGAACAGATATACATAAAAAGACTGATTCAAATCTTGGAAATAAAAAAGATAAACCCATGGGGGAAAGCACAAAGATGAGATAATCTCAACTGGACAGAGTCAAGGGAATAAGTGACTTTAAACCAGCAGACCATGAAGATGATCACGTTGAGGATATGTAGACTCAGATGTGTGTGGGAGTAGGAAGTCTCATAAATGAGTGAAGTGAAATGGCCAAAGGACTACAGAATGAGAGGGGACACAACCTTTCTAAAGAGGCATTCACTACTCTCCTCCAAGACATTTTTACCAAGCAAGAAGGCAGGCCCAGGGTCCCCAGATTTTACCTTTTCTAGAAAAGGTAAAATATGAATTTTAATAAGAAATATTTCCATTTCTAAATGTTGGCAACAAATTTAAAAATTCCAAAATTCTGTGCCAAATAAAATATAACTCAACTATACTCACACTTCAAGCAACAAGTTTTTGATCTTTGATCCCTTCTCTCCACTTCATCTATGTTCTTCTCATTATCCAGGTCTGAGTAAAGGCTGTATCTTTTCCTCGGACCTTCTCTGAGTCCCACTTAGGACTCACTGCCCCTCTGAATCTATACAACCCATCTCCATCTCCCCACCATTCCATTTCTATCAGAGAACTATCCTACTGTATGGATATGTCTGATGACCCAAGAGCTCTGTACAGCTAACTATGGTCACCAACAGGTAACCAGTAGGTCAGCTAGGAATGTGCTGATCTGGGCTGAGGGGCTCTGCTGATCCTGACTTGGCTTGCTTCTGTGTCTGTGAGTTAACTGAGGGTCAGCTGATCAGGTTGGCCTCAGATGGCATGGCTCTACTCCATGTGTCTCTCATCCTCCTCCTGGAACCAGTGGGCTAGACTATGCATGTACATGCTCGTGCATGGCAATAGCAGAGGCAAGAAGGAAACATGCCAAGGCCTCTTAAGGTCTAGGCTCAGAATTGGCACACTGTTATTTATACGATATTCTATGATTCCAAGCAAGTCCCACAATCTAGCCAAAGTCAGTGGTTGAGAAAATAGACCCCACCTCTTTATTGGGAGGGGCTAAAAATCAAATGTGAAGGGGATAGATTAGATACAGGGTGGGATGAAGAATTAGGGCATTAATGCAGTTTACCCAAGTTCCTGTGGTTAGGAGTCCTATCTTACTCATTTTCTATCCGCAGAGCTTATTACTGTGCCAGGTACACAGCATGTGCTTAGTCATTGTTTTTGAGCTCAGGAGAGGAAGAATGAATGAGTAAATAAATAACCATTTCTCTTACAGATGAGGAAACCCTGCCAGTGAGATGGAATGACTTGCCCAAAGTCACACAGTCCATGGCAGATTCACTACTAGAATTCACATCTTCTCTTTCCACCATCACAAGATGCCTGGTGATGAAACCATCATGGCATGGCACTCACCCGTCTGCACGCTGGGTCTGCAGAGTGCTGGTGTTTGGGGCGGACAACTACAGGCCAGCTCAGAACCCTTAAGCAGCAGGTCAGTGCAGCTGCCGTGATATGAGTCGGTCCAAAGTGTGAGTCTGGCTAGCTCCTGCTAATGTCTTGCATACAATGGGAAGAAGAGACACTTGCTCTGACAATAAATAGAACACAGAGCCAGATGTCTCCCACATCACTGTCATCGCCTCCTTACACGTTAATCTCCCCATCAGGGGGTTGGAGGAGACTGCTATTTCTGAGCAGTTTCCTGCAGTTCGGTGCTTGTGTTTCTAATCACTATTGCCACTTGCTGGCATCCCCTTTAGTATATTAACAGTTTATTCCAGTGAACTTCATGTGTGCTTGCATCCTGAAGCTGCTTAAAGGGAAAGGTGGTTTTTATTTGCTTGAAAAACTAAAGCCCTTTCTCCCTTCAGAGGAAATAGAAGCAATGACTCCATCAGTTGGGGGAGCAGATCTAAAACATTACAAAACTCTCCTTAGCAAAGAAAAGAGCATTCAGCCAAATCTCTCACTGCCTCTACTTGAGGAATAAGGAGGAGTAACCAGGGTATAAGGATGACTCAGCTCTGTAGAAGTTTATTTTTCTCAGTTGCTGGTTAAGAAAATTAGGTTCTAGTAATTGGCCCTTTCATTAGACAGCCATGTGACCTTAGAGAAGCTAGCTGACCTCCCTGCAGGTGAGGTATAATCTGTAAAAGAAAAGAGGTGGCTAGTTGTTTGCTTGTCAAGAACAGGTTTAAATCTCCAGAGAACACCTTAGAACATCTGTCTGGAGATGGGGAATGTAGCTCCAATGCTTTGGCTTTAAAAAAAGAAAAAAATACAGATACGTGCGGGAGTAGAACTCAAGTTTCCAGGAACCTTTAGGATAAACCATGAAACTCACTGGTGCTTGGTGAGCTGATTCAGGCCATTCTCCATCTCCAAAGTATGACTTTCTTCTCTTCTAACATTAGTGGGGCTTGACAGAAAGGTTCAAGAAACAGCAAGATCACCATTTACCCAAAGGAAGTGAAAACATATGCCCACACAAACACTTCTACACGAATGTTTGAATAGCCAAAGATGAGAAACAACCAAAATGTTCATCAGCAGGAAAATGAGTAAGCTGTAGTACTTCCCAACAATGAATACTCTTGAGCAATAAAAACATAGCACTTATAATATATTCAATAACTTGAACACTATGGACTGAATGTTGGTGTCCTCAAAAGTTCTTATGTTGAAATCCTAGTGCTCAATCTGGAAATGGAACATGTGAGAGGTAATTATGTCCTGAGGGTGAAGGTCCTCCTAATTGGATTAGTGCCCTTGCTGGGAGAGACATGAGAAAGAGCACTGCTTCCTCTCCCTCTGCCATATGAGGACACACAGCAAGAAGATGTCCAGCTACAAGCCAGGAAGAGGGCTCTCACCAGAACTCACCACACTGGCACCAGACTGGCACCTTGATCTCAGGCTTCCAGCCTCCAGAACTGTGAGAAAATAAATGTCTGTTGTTTAGGCATCTAGTTGATTTAGGCACCCAGTCAATATTTTAGCATAGCAGCCCAAACTGACTTAGACAATGAGTAAAT
>ML104218.1:243795-275571 GCA_003697995.1 Taxidea taxus jeffersonii | reverse complement strand
CAGAAATCAGTTGCATTTCTTTACACCAACAACAAGACAGAAGAAAGAGAAATTAAGGAGTCAATCCCATTTACAAGTACACCCAAAACCATAAGATACCTAGGAATAAACCTAACCAAAGTGGCAAAGAATCTATACTCAGAGAACTATAAAGTACTCATGAAAGAAATTGAGGAAGACAGAAAGAAACGGAAAAATGTTCCATGCTCATGGATTGGAAGAATAAATATTGTGAAAATGTCTATGCTACCTAAAGCTATCTACACATTTAATGCAATGCCTATCAAAATCCCATCCAATTTTTTCAAAGAAATGGAACAAATAATCCTAAAATTTATATGGAACCAGAAAAGACCTCGAATAGCCAAAGGAATATTGAAAAAGAAAGCCAACTTTGGTGGCATCACAATTCCGGACTTCAAGCTCTACTACAAAGCTGTCATCATCAAAACAGTATCAAAACATCATCAAAACAGACACATAGATCAATGGAACAGAATAGAGAGCCCAGAAATAGACCCTCAACTCTATGGTCAACTAATCTTCAACAAAGCAGGAAAGAATATCCAATGGAAAAAAGACAGCCTCTTCAACAAATGGTGTTGGGAAAATTGGACAGCCATATGCAGAAAAATGAAATTGGACCATTTCCTTACACCACACACGAAAATAGACTCAAAATGGATGAAGGACCTCAACGTGAGAAAGGAATCCATCAAAATCCTTGAGGAGAACACAGGCAGCAACCTCTTCGACCTTAGCCGCAGCAACTTCTTCCTAGGAACAACGCCAAAGGCAAGGGAAGCAAGGGAAAAAATGAACTATTGGGACTTCATCAAGATCAAAAGCTTTTGCACAGCAAAGGAAACAGTCAACAAAACCAAAAGACAACTGACAGAGTGGGAGAAGATATTTGCAAACGACATATCAGATAAAGGGCTAGTATCCAAAATCTACAAAGAGCTTAGCAAATTCAACACCCAAAGAACAAATAATCCAATCAAGAAATGGGCAGAGGGGGGCACCTGGGTGGCTCAGTGGGTTAAAGCCTCTGCCTTCGGCTCAGGTCATGATCTTAGGGTCCTGGGATCGAGCCCCGCATTGGGCTCTCTGCTCAGCGGGGAGCCTGCTTCCTCCTCTCTCTCTGCCTGCCTCTCTCCGTACTTGTGATTTCTCTCTCTCTGTCAAATAAATAAATAAAATATTAAAAAAAAAAAAAGAAATAAATGGGCAGAGGACACGAACAGACATTTCTGCAAAGAAGACATCCAGATGGCCAACAGACACATGAAAAAGTGCTCCACATCACTGGGCATCAGGGAAATACAAATCAAAACCACAATGAGATACCACCTCACACCAGTCAGAATGGCTAAAATGAACAAGTCAGGAAATGACAGATGCTGGCAAGGATGTGGAGAAAGGGGAACCCTCCTACACTGTTGGTGGGAATGCAAGCTGGTGCAACCACTCTGGAAAACAGCATGGAGATTCCTCAAAAAATTGAAAATAGAGCTACCTTATGACCCAGCAATTGCACTACTGGGTATTTACCCTAAAGATACAAACGTAGTGATCTGAAGGGGCACGTGTACCCGAATGTTTATAGCAGCCATGTCCACAATAGCCAAGTTATGGACAGAACCTATATGTCCATCAACAGATGAATGGATAAAGAAGGGTGGTATATGTACACAATGGAATACTATGCAGCCATCAAAAGAAATGAAATCTTACCATTTGCGACGACATGGATGGAACTAGAGCATATTATGCTTAGCGAAATAAGTCAACTGGAGAAAGACAACTATCACATGATCTCCCTGATATGAGGAAGTGGAGATGCAACGGGGGTGGGGGTTAAGGTGGTAGGAAAAGAAAAAATGAAACAAGATGGGATCAGGAGGGAGACAAACCAAAAGAGACTCTTAATGTCATAAAACAAACTGAGGGGGGTGGGGGGAAGAGGGGTTGGGAGAGGGTGGTGGGGTACATTATATGTTTAAATTTAAAAAAAGCTTAAATTAAAAAAAAGAAAAAAAAAGAGAGAAGTTATTTTCCCTATTTTCTGATATAGTAACTCCTTACAACATTTTTTAAGTTAAAATCATTAATAAAATAACTCATATGAAAATGCTGTCAGCTAATAATAAAATCTACTATTTAGTGAGTCCTTACTGTATAAATCTTGTACCTGTTTTGTTATGTGCATTACTTTCCTTTTTTAAAAATTAACATATAATGCATTATTTGCTTCAGGGGTAAAGGTCTGTGAATCCTCAGTCATACACAATTCATAGCACTCACCATAACACATACCTCCCAAAGTCCATAACCCGGCCACCCCATCCCTACCCTCCACCCAGCAACCCTCTTTGTTTTCTGTACATTACTTTCTAAATTACTTGTTCAATGTAGCTCCTTGAGGATAGAGACCATATTTTTCTCACTCATTCCTATTTGTCTCTCCTTTTTGCCCCTCTCCAGGATGGTGGGATAAGTAGATGCTCAGTAATTACTTATTGAAAGAATCTGCTGGCCATTTTAATACATCTTGGTATTTAATAGTCACAATAATCTGGGGGCCTAATTGCAGGTAATTGAAAGAACTTGCACAGAATCACACAGTAAATTCAGAGTTGGATTCTCACCTCAGTCTGTATGGTTCTGCAGCTCATCTTGCTGGCATGTGGCATCTTATTTGAGCATGCCCTCCTCTGTAGATTCTTTTGGTGGCAGAATTCCATTTTTCTATGAGTGTACACTACAAATAATATTACAACAGTCAAATATTATTATTTTATCCTTCAGTTGATATAAATTGTCATGGGGCAGTACTATTTTTGAACAGTGTTTCTCTGGAATTATATTCCCTAAGACTACCTTTGTTGACTTGTCTTTGAGAACCATAGAATGCTTTGAGAAGTTATTGGACGTTAGTCTGTTTTGCCACTATCACCAGCAAAACATCTGGTTTGTCAGTTGATGCCCTCAAAGTTAAATTTTATCAGATGGCAAGCAAATAGAAGAAAAACCAAGAAAGAAAATTGGTAAATAACGAGGATCTGGTTTTGACTATTCAAACAAAGCAATAACTCTATCCTACCAAGTATTCAGGTCTTTTATAGAAATTTCTAGGAAGAAGGAGACTACAAAATTCTAGGGCAAAATAAAATGGCACCTGAATGGCCCCAAACAGTAAAGCCAGTCAAGCAGTGCTCTGAGTTCTGCCCTGCTTTGAGATGTTGCTGCCCTTTCTGAGTCAGCATCTTCTGAACAAGGGTGTGGTGATGACTCGGCTTCAAAGAAACCATGCCTTCTGTCCCCCTCCCCCCTATCCCATACACAGCAGCTGTCACCCAATTCTCAACAAAAGTATTGCTGAGTGGATACCAACTGCCTCTTGGAGAAATCTAAGTAAATAAAGAGTAAGTTAAAAGTCATACTGTTTTGTGCTCCTAAAATGTCCTCAAGTTGTTCTGGAAGAATAAAGAAAGCTCCTTAGAGGGAGAGGAGATATGGGGACAGATTTCAATCAATCTCCAGCCATTCTCTATACATAGTCCTCTGAGCTATTCAGAATAGAAGAGTGGAATTCATTTACAATCATTTTCTTGTTACTAGATTTAAGTGTCTGAGTCCTTCTAGAAATCTGGAAAACTTGCTGATGGGCTAAGTAAGGTGTGTTACTGAGCAGTTGTTAATTAATCAGTTGCAAATTTCATAAACTTTTTTTGCGGGGGAGGCTTATTAAAAGTCTGCTTAAACAACATTGCATCCAATATGTTATTTCTGTCTTTTTTCCTAAACACTCACCACCAGATATGGTCAGAGTAGAGAGCTCAAAATTTTAACAGATCTTCCTTGGCAAATTAATGTAATTCCAGCTCCTCATCTATCATATTTGGCCACTAAATGACCTTTTCACTTTTTCTCCCATGACCCCTGTTTTTACATACTTCAACCACATCAAATATTTTTCGGTTCCCTGATTTATATGCTGAGCTTTCCTAAACCTTGCCCGTGCTCACACTGATTCCTTTAATTGAAACTCTTTTATTTATTTATTTGACAGAGATCACAAGTAGGCAGAGAGGCAGGCAGAGTGAGAGAGGAGGAAGCAGGCTCCCCGCTGAGCAGAGAGCCTGATTCTGGGCTTGATCCCAGGACCCTGGGATCATGACCTGAGCCAAAGGCAGAGGCTTTAACCCACTGAGCCACCCAGGCGCCCTCATTTAATTTTTTTTAAATTCAATCATTAAACAGATGTTTTTTGAGCATTTTACACATGTCAGGCATTATGCTAGGCAGTGGAGAAACATAATATACAGACCCTGCCCTCATGAAGTTTCTGTCCTGGTGAGGAAAACAAACCAACAGACAACGAGTAAGCGAGTAAGCGTACAGGTAAATGGGATAGTTACTCCAGTCGTGGTGAATGCGGTGGCGAGGACAAGTAATGGAGGCGGAGACTGCTCCGGATGGATAGGGGAGAAGCACTCTCCCAGAAGTCCCAGGGTAAGTGAGATGAAAAAGACAAGCCGGAGTTCCAGAGTTCATCAGTTCCACAGTGAGGGAAGAGTTCCCAAGATGGGAGAAAGGCCTATGGCAAAAATGGAAGGACAGGAATGAGGGGGGCGTATTTTAAGAACGGGCAAAGAACAGATATGGCTGAAATTCAGTGAGCGATGGGGAGAGACGAGCGAGGTGAGCCTAGAGTAGTTAGGAGGTTGTGTTGAAGAGCGGCAATAGGGAGACCAGTTAAGAGATTGTTGCAGTGATGAACATCTGGGAAGCCAGAAAAGGAAAAAAAAGGAAAGGAGAGAGGGAAACAATCCATAAGAACCTTTTCTTTTTTTTTCTTTTTTTTAAAGATTTTATTTATTTATTTGACACAGAGAGAGAGAGATCACAAGTAGGCAGAGAGGCAGGCAGAGAGAGAGGGGGAAGCAGGCTCCTTGCTGAGCAGAGAGCCCGATGCGGGGCTCGATCCCAGGACCCTGAGATCATGACCTGGGCCGAAGGCAGAGGCTCAACCCACTGAGCCACCCAGGTGCCCCCATAAGAACCTTTTAATGATTGAGAACAAACTGAAGGTCCTGGAGGGGAGATGAGTGGGGGACCGGCTAGACCGGGCTGGGCATTAAGGAGGGCACTTGTGATGCCGAGCACTAGGTGTTACATGTAAGTGATGAGTCACTGAATTCTACTCCATTAACCAATATTGCACACTATGTCAACTAGCAAAACTCAAATTAAAATTTAAAATTAATTTATTTTAAAAGAAAGAGACTGCTGTAGTGAAACAGAAGAGAGAAAGATGACCAAGGTGGTGGCTACAGAGATGGAGGAAAGTAGAGTTCAATATGTACTTTGGGATTAAAACAGCAACAACTAGAATGAGGGGCTTGTTAAATGTAGCAAGTGATAAAAAGAGAGGAACACATGATTACTTGTAGGTTTCTAGTTTGAAGGTTTAGATCAAAGGGGATGGTGCAAGGTAGTAATGAAGAACAAGACAGCACACAGATAAAATAGATTACATCTCTTAAGAGCTTTGTAAAAATAAAAATTAAGGAAATTAAGAGAAATTTTTAAATTGTTTAAAATTTTAAAATTTAAATCTGAGGGGACTAATAACCATTAAATAAAGGCATTAGTTAAATATCTTTTTTTAAAAAAGATTTTATGTATTTATTTGACAGCCAGAGATCACAAGTAGGCAGAGAGGCAGGCAGAGAGAGAGAGAGGAAGAGAAGCAGGCTTCCTGCTGAGCAGAGAGCCTGACAAGGGGCTCCGTCCCAGGACCCTGGGATCATTACCTGAGCCGAAGGCAGAGGCTTTAACCCTCTGAGCCACCCAGGCGCCCCCATTAGTTAAATATCTTACCTCAACCCATGCTTTAGATAGTTTTATAGAATAATGCTGTCAAATCTCCAATGAATACGTGATTTATACCTTATAAAAAACATTTTGGAAAGGGTAAAAGAGGAGAAACTACCCAACTTATGAGATGGGTATAACCTTAAAATCAAGTCAGGTAAATATTGTCTAAGAGTGGATTATATGCCTGCCTCACATATAAACAGAGCAAGTATACTGAATAAAAGAAAAGAAAATTGAATTGAGTAATGCATTAATAATACTTTGTGAACAAATAATGTTTACTCATGATTTTTGGATGACTAACATTAATATATATTTTTCTTTAAAAATTTTTAAAATTTAAACTCAATTTAATTAACACACAGTATTATTAGTTTCAGAGGTTGAATTCAGTGACTCATCAGTTGCATACAACACCCAGTGCTCAGAACTACAAGTGCCCTTCTTTTTTTTTTTTAATATTTTATTTATTTATTTGACAGACAGAGATCACAAGCAGGCAGAGACACAGGCAGAGAGAGAGGAGGAAGCAGGCTTCTGGCTGAGCAGAGAGCCTGATGTGGGGCTTGATCCCAGGACCTGGGATCATGACCCGAGCCGAAGGCAGAGGCTTTAACCCACTGAGCCACCCAGGCGCCCCTACAAGTGCCCTTCTTAATGCCCAACACCCAGTTACCCCATCCCATACCTATCTTCTCTCCAGCAAACCCAGTTTGTTTCTTATAGTTAAGAATGTCTTATGATGGGGTGCCTGGGAGACTCAGTAGTTAAGCATCTGTCTTCAGCTTAGGTCATGATCCCAGGGTCCTGGAATGGAGGCCTTCATTGGGCTCCCTGCTCAGAGGGGAGCCTGCTTCTCCCTCTCCCATTTCCACTGCTTGTGTTCCCGCTCTGGCTGTGTCTCTCTCTGTCAAATAAATAAATAATCTTAAAAAAAAAAAATGCCTTGTGATTTGTCCACCTCTCTTATTTTTTCCCTCTTATTTTATTTTTCCTTCTCTTCTCCTATGTTATTTGTTTTGTTTCTTAAATTCAACATATGAGTGAGAGCACATGGTGTTTGTCTTTTTCTGACTGACTTATTTCACTTAGTATAATACACTGGTTCCATCCATGTCACTGCAAATGGCAAGATTTCATTCTTTTTTTGATGGCTGAATAATATACTGTTGTATATATACACCACATCGCCTTTATCCATCCATCTATCAATGGACATCTGGGCTCTTTCCATATTTTGGCAATTGTGGAAATTGCTGCTGTAAACATCAGGGTGCATGTGTCCCTTCAGATAACTACGGTTGTATCCTTTGGATAAATACCTAGTAGGGCAATTGCTGGGCCACAGGGTAGCTCTATTTTTAACTTTTTAAAAGATTTTTTATATTTATTTACTTGAGAGAGAGAGTGAGAGAGAGCATTAGCTGGTGGAGGGGCAGAGGGAAAGCAGACTCCCTGCTGAGCAGTGAGCCCAACTTGGGGTTCATGACCTGAGCTGAAGGCTCAGGTGATGGGGCACAGGCTTGGAAGAGAGGATCAACAGAAAGATGGGATCCCCAAGAGCCAAACAGGCTGGGAGAGGACTGAAAGGTCTACAGCAGATGGACCAAGCAGCAGCAGAGACTCGGAGCCCTCTCCCTCGAGCCCTTTACCACACTCCTTGCAAGGGACAGGCCGGCACCTCAGTGACCCAGCTCAGGGCCTTCCCTCAGAGGTCCTTCATATACCCTTGTCAGGCTAATAAGCCTGGCACCCTCTCCCTTGGGGACACACTTAACTGACTGAGCCACCCCAGGGTCCCTTGCTGTATTCTTAAGAAGGAAAAGGAGCAGTTTCCTTTCATGTTATTGTCATCCAGGACATATAGACGATGCCCATCAGTATTACTAGAATGAATCAACATTTATTGAGTGTCTGCTATGTGTGCATTTTGTCTCCAGGATTTATGTGTTCTCTCTCTCAAGTACTTTGTGAAGTAGGTATTAATACTTCCCCTCTTTTTCATATGAGGACATAGAAGTACAGAGAGGTCTAGTAACTGGAGTAAGTTTATATCTGATAAGGTAGAGTAGCATTTAAATCCAATTCTAGGACTACATGTATGTACTTTGGTGAATATACACTTTGGTTTTTCTTTTGGTGTGCTTACGGTAACAAAAACATAATCATACAATGTACATATGATGTGAAGTGCTTCTTGTGAGAGCCCTGGCTAACCCTGGGGCTCTCTCCGTGTGGGTCCATATTCATCCTCCTCATTCTTTTTGATGACTGTACATATTCAATATAGATGTACCATAATTTATTAAACTATATAAAGATAAATTTATATATCTATAAAAATTATTAAAATAGATGTTTCATTCAACATATGTCCTATATATTATTTTAGATTATATACTTATTTTAAATTTCAGAGAATGCTGAAATAAATGTACTTATGTAACTCTTGTGTGTGTGTTTGTGTGTGTGTGTGTGTATGAATAGTTCTTTTCAGTAGATACTTCAGAGAACTTGCTAAATCTATGAATGCAATTATAAATTTTAATTGCAATCACTAATTACCACCAAACAGGTAGTAGCAACTTAATGTACATCGATCATGTCTAAATGTTTACTTCCCTGTAAGCCAACACTTGATAGTATCTGTTTTTTAATTTTGCTCATCTCATCACCAATAATATATAATTTCTACATGATTTTTATCAAGCTGAATATTTTTTCAGATATTATTGGTAATTTGTTTTTTTGTTTGTTTGTTTGTTTTTTAGAGAGAGAGGTCGGGAGGGGCAGAAAGAGAGGAGAGAGAGAATCTTAAGGAGACTCTACACCCAGCATGGAGCCTGAGGTGGGCCACTATTTCATGACCCAGATATCATGACCTGAGCTGAAATTAAGAGTCTGATGCTTAATGGGCTGAGCCACGCAGGTGCTGTTTCTTTTTCTATCTTTGCATCTTTTCTTTGTATCTTCAGCCTATTTTTGTATTGATTTGTTTACTCTAATTTATAGAAGGTCTTATATTTTCTAGATATTAAATGTATATTTACTAATATGTTGCCACTATTTCTCCTCATCATTTGCTGGTCTTCTAAATTTCTTTTGCTTTATTGGGGTATACATGACAACTAAAGTGTAAGATATTTAAAGTGTATTTTAAACTTGTGTGTACATAAAGACACACTTCCCTATTTTTTTGTCCAGAAGTCTTTAGAGGGTCAAATCCATCAATCTTTTCTTTTAAAATGTTGGGGCTTTTCATTGCTTAGAAGAACATTTATACCATAAATTATTTTATAAAATTCCAGTATTTTCTTCCAATATTATTATAATTCAGTTTCTTTTCCCACTTATAGATGGAGGGTTTTGTTTTGTGTTTAGCAAGGTTAAGACCAGCCTCTGGTAGCCTTTTAGTATGTTAGAAAGCATCCCTTCCTGACATCAGCATTTAAGAGTAGGGGGAGGTGCTGAGGATCTCCACTTACATGCAGGTGGAGTAGTTCTCTTCTGTCCCAGGCACAGACTGTAGCTTTTCTAAAATCAGCACGTAAAATACAGCAGCATGTGGATTGGTTTTTCTCACATTATTTGAACATTACAGTGTGCCAATGACTGCTTTCTGGAAGTAGCCAGAAATACTTTCCAGTAGAAATTGTTCTCTTTCGATCTGGGAGCCGTGGGAAGGATCCCGTCTCAGGGCAGCTGTTACCAATAAACTGGGCTGAGAATGGGTTCATGGAAATGACTTGATTAATAATTTCAATGGGAAAAGTGGGTGCAGGGACCTAGGCTGGTGGAGGAACCCGCAGACGGTTACCACTGGCAGGAGTCTTCTACATCTGGCTCAATGTCTATAATTCTATATGTCTATAACTACACATGAAGAAAATGAGGTAAGAAAGCATCATTTAAGGGCATCCAGCTAAAAGGTCAATCTCAAAACGAATACTGCAAGGATGATATGATAAACAGAGAGCTTTGTTAGGCTTAGCAACAAACTCTGTGGCTTCCTGAGCTGACCTCTCGCATGTCTGAACTTCGGGAAGTATTTTCACTTCTGAGGTTTAGAATCCCATTCCCAAACATGAAAGAATAAATATAACCCCGTAAAGGCCCTCTCTAACTCATTCTGTGATAGAAAAAGTCCTCATTTCCCCACACCTTAATGGACCACAGATCTCTGAGGCTTTACTTCACATTAAAATTGTATTGCTTTTTCTCATTTCAAAATAGTTGTCTCTGCATGATCTCATTTTGATGTGGGAAACAAAGACAGAAGAAAAATTATTAAATTTCCTTACTTACAGCCCACTGACAAGTCCTTGAAAGAGGCAGAGTGACATTCCTCTAGGGACCCAGCTGCCTGGATGTTGACACTTTGCTAAGGGCAAAAGGCAAACTTAGCTCGACCCCCAGGATCCTGTAAGTCCACTTTAATATACAAAAATTCGATTGGAAACTTCCTTTATCTCACCCCCAACCCCATATATTGGCAATTAACCACCAAGTATATGACTCACCAATATACATCTGAAGGGTCTCATTGAGTAAGGTACAGGCAGGGCTAGGAAGGGAGAGATAGGTAGGGGGGCTACAGGACCAGGCTCACCAAAAATCCCAGAAATGCTGAGGTGTTAGAAACCAGAGATAAAGGAACAAACCAGACCACCCTGACCCAAGTGTCAGAGATGGGGTTCTTTTATGGCAGTCCCATTGTGACCAACAAAGAATAACCAGACCCCAAAGAAGAAATGGGGGGTTGAGTGAAACTGGTGGTGAGTATTAAGGAGGGCACGTACTGCATGGAGCACTGGTGTGGTGTTTAAACAATGAATGCTGGAACACTGAAAAGAAATAAACTAAAATGGAAAAAAAAATAAGCCATTAAAGATGTTATCACCAGTCCTTTCTCTAACCAAGATGTCACAAGAATGTTAAGGCCACAAGATCCCTGGTCAGTTCTAAATAAAAGACTGTTGGTGGAGGCCCACGTTGGCAATGTGGTTGGGATCCATCTCACTTGAGAGACTTTTCTGTGTCCTTGCTTAATAAAGTTCTATCGCTTTGCTCACTCTCCTTTGTCTGTAAGATTCATTCTCCGACTCCCTGAGACAAGAAACTCACTCTCTCACTTCAATTTGCTTCTCACTTGAATTTGCCTCAACAAAATTAAAATGGATATATAAATAAACCCTGTGGATTTTGGGATTTCACAGAACACCGTCACCACAGTCTTGCTTTTTCACTATCCCACTACCTTAGATTTTTTAATGATGTGAATTCCTTCTCTTTTTTTAAGGTTAAAAAAAATTGTTTGATGGAGACAGAGAGCACGCACACATGCAGGGGGAGTGGCAGAGGGAGAGGGTGAAGCAGACTCCCCGCTGAGCAGACAGCCTGACATGGGACTCAATCCCACGACCCTGGGATCATGACCTGAGCTGAAGGAAGGTAAACACTTAACTGACTGAGCCACCCAGGTACCCCTAGTATTTTCTTTCTTAGGGAAGGTTGTTGGTTCTCTCAGTGAAACCCTAAAGCACACTGTAGGAGATCAGTAAACTTAAAAAAAATTGGTTTGCCCTTTTATAAATGTGTTTGTTTATTTATTTATGAATAGGTGATTTAAAAAAATTTTTTTTACAAAAGGCTATACTATAACAATGGACCCTCATCCTGGTCCCCTCACCACCCATTCCCCTCCCACAGGGCTTCTCATAGGGCAGCACCTAGCAGTTGATTTAGAACTAGTGTGTGTCTGGCTGTTTTCCAGCTCCATGATCCAGGAAACTCTGCACCTGGAAGTCCCATTCTGGGTTTTGGGAGCTAGTCAATGCTGGGGTGTTTTTCAAACTTAAAAAAAATCACAGCCCATTAATAAGAGCCATATTTAAATAGCACACGCATTTTTATAACACACACATTTGGGCAATGATACTGACCCTTGCTATAGAAACTATACCCTAATATTTTCAGTTGTTTTTTTTTTTTTATATTTTATGTATTTGATAGAGATCACAAGTAGTCAGAGAGGCAGGCAGAGAGAAAGAGGGGGGGAAGCAGGCTCCCTGCTGAGCAGAGAGCCCCGATGTGGGGCTCCATCCCAGGACCCTGGGATCACAACCGGAGTGGAAGGCAGAGGCTTCAACCCACTGAGCCACCCAGGCGCCCCTGTTTTGTTAACAATCTACTAAACATGCACACATGCATTTTATGTCTTCAACCCAACTCAATTTAAGAATATTTTATAGAAATATTTTAAAAGAATATTTAATATTATTCGGGACACCTGGGTAGCTCAGTTGGTTAAGCAGCTGCCTTCGGCTCAGGTCATGATCCTGACAATCCTGGGATCGAGTCCCACATCGGGCTCCTTGCTCCGCAGGGAGCCTGCTTCTCCCTCTGCCTCTGCCTGCCTCTCTGTCTGCCTGAGCTTGTGCTCTCTCTCTCTCTCTCTCTCATAAATAAATAAATAAAATCTTTTAAGAAAAAAGAATATTTAATATTATTCAATTAATAATATTTAACACTCAATAAATATTAAATTAAATAATATTAAATATTTAATTGAATACCTTATAGAAAAATATTTTAAGAATATTTATTTTTGTTGTTGTAACAGTTTCTTGTTGTAGCCTAACTCTTCGTAAGGTGTGGGACTGAATAATCAAGTGTGGGGGAATTCCCTTGCAACCTTGCTTACCTCCATCCCTCCAACATGATAAAATAATTTAAATAAGAGGTCAAAAACACAAAGGTTAAGAGGAGAAAATAGCAACAACATTTAAAAAGCTGGACTGTAGATGGGCAAGCTATAACAAATTTAGCTAAAGCCTTTCCCTGGGAAAAGCACAGAAGTCGAATGTTTCCAGCCACAGAATCTCAGAAAGAAGCCGGAAGTGGAGGTCGCAGCTGCCCCTGAAAGTGCTGAAAGCCAGCCCCCACTCCTTTCACCAACACTGGAGACTGCATTTGCCAAGAGTGTGTGACTTTTCCAAGTTGGGTGGGGGGAGGGTCATGAAGTGGCTCAGACATTCATATGGAGATGTCCAAAGAAACTCTCTGGGGAGGGGTGGGGGAGGGAGGGCACTCTATAGAGGTGTCTCTCCTCAGGCCTTCCTTCACACATTTTACCACGCTTCATCAGCAACACCCTGATGAAGCCTTTGTTAGCTAATCACTCTTCTTTTTTCACTCTTGTTTTTTTTAAACCATTGTTATTGCCATCACCGTTTTTCATTTAATAAAATTCATTCATTTTATCAGTATTTTCATTTTATTTTAGAAAGGAGGTCAGGTGAAAGCATCCTCAGACTGAGCCAGAATTATGTAAGTTTTTCATTGGTTAAGATCTGGTGCCTACATGCCTACAAATGAATACAGACATACATATGCAAGTTATTAAGCACAATGGTAACCCATCCTCTGATCTGCAGATGAGAACACGGACAGTTCCCACAAAGCTCCCTGATTCCCCTCTCTATCTGTTCCTTCCTCCTTCTCCCAGAGGCAATCACTTTCCTAAACTGTGTGTTTGCTGTATTTACACTTCCTTTTATGGTTTATAGGTTTTATAAACATTGAATCACATATAACCTCTTATAACTTACCTTTTCTAATTTAACATTTTGTTTCTAAAATCACCTCGGTTGATGTGAGTAGTTGTGTTCTTTTATTTTCACTGCTGTGTAGTGAGGATAGGCTGCCCCTTACTTACCTATATCCCTGGTGCCTGGTTACGCCAAGTATTTCTTTTTCTCTCTTATCTTTATTTTTAAATGCATGAATAGGGCGTCTATGAACATTATTCTATATGCTTTCTGATACGGATATGCAAAAATTTCTCTGGTTTAGGAATAGAACTACTGAGTTGTAGGATATGAACAGTTTGGCATTATCTTGCAAAGCTGAATTGTTACAATTCAAATGAATGTTATAAATTGTTACAATTTGTAATACAAATTAGAACGTGTAAGATAATGCCGAACTGTTTTCTAAAGATTTTCTGCCAATTTACCCTTCTAAAAACCATGGGTTCACATTTTCTCACATTCTGGTTAAACTTTACAAAGGCAGATTTCAAAATTTTACCTATTCTTCTGGGTATAAAATAGTTTCCCATCATGGTGTTTGATTTTTTTTTAACCTGACACTCTGCATTATGTATTATATAGTAATGAAATGAACACGGATCACAAGTGTAGAGCTAGATAAATCTTCATAAAGATCAAGAAACAGAGTATTGAAAATAAACGTGTGTATCTACACAAAAAAGACAATTTCTTATAGTTTTGAGTCTGAAAAGTTTCTCAAATCAAGCAAACATAAAAAGAATAGGTGTCTGTAGCAGGAAAATTTTGTGTTCGACTACCTGCCTTGAGCCATTAGGAAGCTGAACTGGCTGGAGCATAATGCAAAGTTTAGATTGTGGGAGAATGACTCCAATTCCTTTTCAGCCTAAAGCAATTACCCAACTGTTGGAAAGTTGAAATATTAGACCAAATTATATTACCTAAGTTAGAATAAGCACCCTTGAGAACTTATCACTATGTATCAAGGTACATGTATTATGCGAGTTGACATCCTTATTTCTATGTGTTATGAAGGAGCCTTGGAATTTTCACTGAAAATAAATTCATTGTTGGTATGTTTTAGGTGTTTGTTTTCACTGACTGATGTATACATTGTTGCGATATTCCTCAAGCCATTACCCTCTGAGACTGCGATGTCTGGAAACATTCTTCACTAAGCCATGGGTAAAAACAATGAGACACTTAAAAATAATAGGTGTTTTTATATAATAACTGTGGTTTGGGGTAAAACTGACAGTTATTCACCCATGGTTTATTTGGTCTATAGAGCAGCCCTGTAGAGCACATAAGGCATGTATTATAGTCTCCCCACCTGATAAAGTCTTAGCAATAAATGATTTGCTCAAAAACACACAATTAGGGGCGCCTGGGTGGATCAGTGGGTTGAGCTTCTGCCTTCGGCTCCGGTCATGATCTCAGGGTCCTGGGATAGAGCCCCGCATCGGGCTCTCTGCTCAGCGGGAAGCCTGCTTCCCTCTCTCTCTCTGCTTACTGCTCTGCCTACTTGTGATTTCTCTGTCAAATAAATAAATAAAATCTTAAAAACAACAACGACGACAACAACAACAACAACAACAATTAGCAGGTGGCAGAGCCAGGACTTGCTCTGCATGTTTTCATATTCCAATTCTAGATCCTTCTTTGTGGATATACAAATTAGAGATAAACATAAAGAAAATTATGAAAACACAATTAAAATCACAACCAGTTAATCTATAGAATTTAAACTCAAGATCTCAACTGCAAGACTGACAACCTATTTATTGCATTGTATTACACATTCACGTCCCATTGTTACTCTCTGGGCACTGGGCTGGTAAAAAGACTTTGGTAATTAATTCATCATAAATATTTAGTGGGCACACACACACAAGAAAAAAAAGAATTACAAGCACCCCAGTCACTTCCCCCATGCTCTTTCGGATTCACTCTACCCCTAAAGTACTGCTCTCCCTACTACTAACAACATGTATTAGTTTTCATAGCACATTTCTTGGGTATCTGGCTGCTTGCCCTAGTGTTATGGTTTTGAGATTCATGCCTATTGTGGAGTGTGGTATTACTTTTGCAAACCCAGCAAGCTCACTGTAACTCTACCCTTTCCTCTCTTTTTGTTCTATGACTCAACACATTGGGGACACAAAGGTTTAGAATTGCTGCCCTAAGCAGCTTAGAAATCTGAGTTCTGGTGTCCAGTCCATGGGGAAAACACAAAGTAGGAGATGAGAAAAGCAGCCAAAGAGATTAGAAGCCAGAAAGACAGTGAACTAGAACAAGAAGGAACTGGGCAAGAGGGCTCAGTACATCTGTCAGTGGTCCAGGAACACCGGAGTTTCTTGGCCATGTTGGTGGTCAGCTTGCTCTAAATAGGCTTAAATAAGTAGGTTTATATTCATTCACTATATAGGGTGCTGAGGATTGAATAGTACACAGAAGTTTGCCCTCAAGAAATTCAGAATATGGAGAGGACTGACACATAGACAAACAAGTAACTGAGATATTAAGTGGCAGGAGCTATGCTGGAAATGAAGCCCCTGGAGGGGCTTTCATCTGGGATTGCAGAGGTTCAGGAAAGACTTGCTCAAGAAAGAGCACTCTGGAGATGCCCGGGTGGCTCAGTTGTTAAGCATCTGCTTTCAGCTCAGGTCATGATCCCAGGGTCCTGAGATCCAGTCCTGTGTCAGGCTCCCTGCTCAGTGGGGCGCCTGCTTCTCCCTCTCCCACTCCCCCTGCTTGTGTTCCCTCTCTCGCTGTGTCTCTCTCTGTCAAATAAATAAATAAAATCTTAAAAAAGGAAAGAAAGAGCACTTTGCCTTAGGAGTCTGCTATGTGAACAGAAGTATAAAAATAGAAGAGTTTCCAGGCACAGGGAATACTGTGCACAGGAATGAGGTCTGAGAAGGCATAGTTTATGTAATCCGGAAGTCTTTCACTGAATTGGCAGGAAGCCATGTGTGTAGACACTGAATGTTGAAGAGTTAAGAAGCATTTTGATCATGAGGACTTTTGTATGTCATGGTAAGGATTTAGGACTTATGCACCAAGCCACTAAAACATTTCATATTGGGAAATACCGGCTTTGGATCAGTGTTTTAGAGGGAGTGAGGAGGATTGATCAGTAAGTAGAAGACTGGACAGGGGCAACTCCACACTCATTTGCAGAAATTTCTTGCTTATTCCATGCTTGCTCTCTTCTAGTGCCCACCTTATTTCAGACTGTTTGGCTAAGAGTCTTTCCCTCTTTTACTTAGAACTTGACAAAAGAAAGTGTTTTCTATGGGCTAAGGAGTGATGATGAAGGGTGATAACAAATTCCATTTGAGGGCTCAGAGGGAAGTCAGGCAGAGGATGTAGGCAGGGCAGCTGAAGAGGGGTGGAGACAATCCCTGGGAGAAAGGATGTAAAGAGAGTCTTGAAGGATGAGTCAGCATCATGGTTCGAATTGAGCTATAGAGGAAGTCTTGTGAATTGGGTGCAAGAGCTCTCAATGAATGTGGGGGACTGACTAGTAGGAAATTGACAGTGACACAAAGCGGTGACAGGTTGTATAACCTACTAGCATGAGCTTGAAGGAAGAGGCTTTTTCCACAAAAGGGGAGAAAAAATGGTCTGAAAGTGACCCTGGGCTGCTAACAGAAGGCCAACATTGTTCTGAGTCCCATGGCCATGGTGAATGGGAGGATGGGCTGCCTCCATGGAAGATGGAACAAGACAGTTTTATTGCGGAGAGCCAGGTCTCAGTAAGGGAGAGAAAGGGAAACAAGGAAAGAAAATATTTTTCAAAAACAACCATTTTTGTTTTTCTTCACTGTGATGGTGAATTTGATGTGTCAATATTGGAGGGTGTTTTTAGAGATGAACATTTAGGTCAGTAAACTCTGAGTAAGTAATAGCCCTCCAGGATGTGAGCTGGCTTCATTCAGTCTGTCCAAGGTGTCACTAGAACCAAAAGACCAGCCAAAAGACCAGCCAAGCAAGAGTGAATTCTCTAGCAAACTGCCTTTGGACATCATCTATAGCACTGGCTCTTCTCCAGACTCCAGTCTCCAGACTGCCAGCCCACATTGCAGAGTTTGGACTCGTTAGTCTCTATACCACTTGTGCCAATTTTTTTATATTACATTTCTTTCTGTATGGACACACGTCCTATTGGTTCTCTATCTCTGGAGAACCCTGACTAATATAGTCATCTTTTAGATTTTTCTTGTATAGCATTTCACAGAATCCTTAAAAGATTGAGGATTCGGGAGAATTTACTTACAAAGCAATAGGGGTTCTAGAGGGTAGGAGAGGCAAACATTTTTGAAGGAAGACAGCCCTGGGTGGCCAATGAAGTCTTTGGAATAAGTAACAATGCCTAACAACTAGGAAGTTTGTATGATGAGTAGCCCCATGATTTTAAATTAATTTACTATCTTCACACTAAAAGTTAGAAATCCCAGGAAAGCATGGAAAATTCCAAAGAATGTCATCTAGATACTGCTTGCCATCTCCCCTGGTGTGTGGTGGGAAAGAGCCCCTTCTGCCCCTCTGCTCACATCTAGAAACCTTGGGGGCTAAGACCTCCTCTCTTAGCACAGGACCTGTGTGTCATGCAACAGGGCCTCGGTCAAATAGGCTCTTCAAAAACCTTTGACTCCTTCTCTTCTCTGAATAGCAAGTTCAGGAATGTTCATCTCTGGGGCACTGAGGAAGAGAACGTCCCTCACACTTTCCAAACATCACACTCCAGTGGGCTGCATCGCTGTTGAGATCTATAACCCAAGGGTTCCAGGCAACAATGTCCCTCTCCTCAGTTTGCCTGTGGCAAGACTGCAAATACCATCTTCTTGTCCCCCCGGAACACGATCATCCATCTGGGAAACATGGCTTGCTATAATCACTTTCAGTCACACTGATGATGAAGTAGCTTGTCTTTTAGGGTGCCTAAAGGAATTTGCTAACCTTCATTTTTCTTGCATTGTCTATCACAGTGCCTAAAATTTTTACTACCAGAGATCCCTTTTCAGTGACGGCAAGAAAAACTCCTTCCTGGTCTCTGTTCCCCAAGCCAGTAATATCAGATGGAGGAGGAGAAATTAACAGATGCTGTTTTATTATACCTCATTATCTTATTTCTTTGTATGGTCCAGTCAGATCAGGAAGAAACTTATTATTTGCCTCAATTGCTCTGTTTTCTTTTTATTAAAAAAGTTTAGGGGCACCTGGGTGGCTCAGTTGGTTAAGCATCTGCCTTAGGCTCAGGTTGTGATCCCAGGGTCCTGGGATCCAGTCCTGTGTTGGGCTCCCTGCTCAGTGGGGAGCCTGCTTCTCCCTCTCTCACTCCCCCTGTCTGTGCTCTCTCTCCCTCTCTCAAATAAATAAATAAAACCTTAGAAAAATTTTAGTAATACTCAATAATAAAGACCAGGTTTTGTCTAGGTGTCTCTGGTATGAACTAGTCATCTATTATTCATTCTTCTAATGATACATTTTACTGATAACACTTCTCATTCTGTGCAAGTATGCAGTATCACCCGTGCTAGTATATAAAGCATTTTGCTTACCAGGACAATGCAGTTCGTACACCCAGATGGGATTCCTGCACAAAGAACCTTTTAGGGAGTCTTTTACAAACATCTCACATGCCTGTGCAGGTTCTCCGTGGTCAGTCTCATTTCACTGCCCTTTCTGAAGCTTTACTGCTGGGCAATCATCAGGGCTAAGATAGTGTAAGTCAGTACTAAGACATAAAAGACAAATAAGTCATTATCAGATTCAATCTGGAAGCAATCAGGAGCCTGAGGGACTGGGATTTAAGAAGGGAACAAACAAACTGTTGAAGAACTGAATGAAAAAATTAAAAAGCTTGAAAGCCTGGCATTCTTCCCTCGAGGACAGATGCGGGGATGCCCTGCACAGGAGGGCCCCTGGGGAGTCAGAGCAGTATGAATGCCTGGACCTTAGTGGGGTTTCTGCCAGGCAAGAGGCTCTAGATGCTGGAAGAGATGGAGGGAAACCCTAAACTGGGAAAAATGTCTGTGACCTTCTTCCTTGTTCTGCCTGGGATCAGAAGCTTCATTGATTTAACAGGCATCCTGGAAGCAACAACAGTGACTGAGAACGTGGTTCTGAAGATCCTGTGCTGTCTGGAGTAGGCAATAGGATGGTAGGGAGAGTCAAAGTAGGCACTGTTGGTGAAGACAGAAAATATATATTCTCTCTAGACTTTTGAGTTGGAGGTTTCTGAGATACAGTAGGATAGAAAATAAGAAACCAAAATAAAGTAGTACTGTAGAAGGACTGCAATAATGCTAATGGCCAGAGGTTCTGTGAATGGCTGAATGAGAGGGAGAAAAAGATGGGGGGTGGGTGTAGAGGAAAGGAAGGAAGGAAGAAGGGAGGGAGAGGGAAGAGAGCTCATTAACAGGCTTAAAGAGCTCAGATAAAATCCCAGGAGTTCAGAAAATTCTAAAACTTTTCTTTCTTTTTAAAAGATTTTAATTCTTTTATTTGAGAGAGAGAGAGAGAGTGTACATAAGCATGCATGTTGTGGGGAAGGGCAGGGGGAGAGGGAGAGAGAGAATTTCAAGCAGATGTCCCACAGACCATGGAGCTGGATGCAGGGCTTGATTTTCAGGACCCTGTGATCATGACCAGAGCCAAAACCAAGAGTCAGATGCATAGCCAACTGAGTCACCCAGGTGCCCCAAAATGAACCTTAGAAAAAATGCATTTATCTGAATGGAAGACCAGCATTGACAATGTGATCATTTGACTGAATGAAAAGCACTGCAGAGTATTTGGTGATGTATCAGCCCAGCAAGAAAATAAACAGTGATGTATTTGATATTCTCTATTTTCAACTCATCTAGCTCTGTAAGAGATCACTTCATGGAAAAATAATATAGTGGTTGAGAATGCATCTCAAAAATATTTTCCTAGTTTAATATAATTTCTAAGTGATTTCCCCCAACCTACACACATAAAGAATAAGAGTTACAGGAATAAGTCACTTCAATCTGTTGCATTTAATGGTGGTGTAACTGATTCTACCATCTTATTTAATGCATGTATTTCTTTGGTTCTTGTTCCCCCCACCACCCCTTTAGCACTAATAAAAATTTCAGATTAGTTCAGAGAGGTATTCTATTCCTCTTAATTTGGAGCCATGAACACCAATTATTATTTTGCTTGTGTCTTAACCTCATACCTAATGATACCAACAATTTTCTTTTATAGAAGATTCCTTCAAAGAAAGTTCAACATTTAGAAAGTCAAAGCAAAGCCGAATTAAACATACACACAAAGATCTAAGCAAAAGGAGACTCTGGAAAATTTTATACCAGAAAAGGATGAACCCCTACCCCTACCCAGAAAAACATGGTAAATGTGCCCATCAAAAGTTAGCATAACCAACTTAATGTGGTCAGAAAATAGCTTAGACTTAGAATCAGAGAATCCAGAAACTAGAGGCAGAGATAAATTAGAGTTTAAAAGTTAGAACTTGGGAGGTAATTTGGCACAGCTGCTTGGCTTTATGAAGATAACTTATCAATATTTATACTAGGCACATGAGGACACTGAGGTCTGAGGTCACGCAGCTGGCTAGTGGCCAAAGGGAAATTAAATCTCATGTTTCCTCTTCAGCACGTGTTATCTAGCGATTAATTTAAAATTTTAAAAATTATGATATTTTAGAAAAGCAGAGCCCAAACCCTAATACATTGAACGAGAGAGTTCAGAAGGGAGATGCAGGGAAAGAAAGCTTAATCTTATCAAAAGAAAAACTTAGGAATTTATAGCTATATAATCTAGCTCAGGAGACCTTGAAGAAAAGAAAGTTTTCTTCAACTAAGGTGTGGGAAAAGAAGGGAGGACATATTTTTTAAACAACTTCAGTGTTTTTTGTTCATCTTTCAAATTTTTCTTCTATATTGTTTCACTTAGCTACAAATACCTTCAGAGAAGCCCAACAGAGTTCTTTGTGAGTAGATCAAACAAGTTGGCATTTCTTTGTTACAACCATATTCTCAATGGAAGTTTGCCCAGGCTGTTGAGAGAAAGTATGTTTCTCTCTTTTGATACGGCACAGATATGTTTAATTCATATTCTGCTGTCTATTATATATTTTAAAATATCACTGATGTTCAACAGGAGGGAAGAGTTATGAAAAAAATGACAAATCATCTTTCCTGTTATACTGTGATGAAAAGATAAAATTTCTTCTTTGCTTAAAATAAATCTTAAAATACTAGTCAAAAGTAGATAGGAAACTTTTTCTCTTTGTTTTAGAGTGAATTTCATATTTCTTTTCATTTTGGAGGCTTGAGAATTGAAATATGTTTTGGAATGAATGCTTATAAGACTTACTGTGGATAAGACAATTAGAATAATGAAAAAACTTTTATCTTTGCAACTCAAATATTATAACTAAGAAAACACAAAGTGATCTTTTGGACAGACAGAATCAAGTATAGTTTTAAGACATGAAGTTAACTACAAAGATCATCTCTTTGCCCTTACACAGAGTTATAACTAGACCTGAGGCTTTCTGATTTACATGCAGAAAAGCACATGCTACTTTGAGAAAATTTTCTTGGATTTCCAGTTGGAAATGGAGCTCTTCAGCAGTTTTTAAGCTATTGAAGGACATAAGGAGTTCTCATCAATGAAGTTTTAGTGGGCTAATAGAGTATCTCCCTGAATAAGTTACATTTGCTGCCCATTCAAGATGTCTTTTAAACAAAATGATGATCGAAATAAAACTTTTCTTCTCTTCAAATGACTATTTTTAGATTGAATCAAATAAGCACCCTGCTTCATGTGACAGAACATAAAAGAAAACCAGGGGCACCTGGGTGGCCCAGTCAGTTGTGTCCCACTCTTGGTTTCGGTTCAGGTTGTGATCTCAGGGTTGTGAACTCAGAGTCCTGAGATCAAGCCCTGTGGGGGCTTTGCACTGTGCACACAGTCTGCTTGAGATTCTCTCTCCCTCTCCTTTTTCCCCTCCCACTCATGCTTTCTCTTTCTCTCTCTCTAAAATAAATGAGTAAGCCTTAAAAAAGAAGTAAAACCAGAATATGATTCTTGACAAAATCTCAGACATTAGTCAGTATAGCTTGCATTATTAAATTATTTACACTTAAATTCACAAAACATTTCTTTGAATTTTTATGTCATTTAATTTCAAGGCACCTGTCTTCTTGATAATCTCATCTCAGTAAAGTTGGCTATGTGTCACCCTACTCACAATACAGATAGAAAAACTGGAATACAGAGAGGTTAGGTGATTTGTCAGATCTGGCTCTAGATTATACTTTTTTTCCCCCCTAACACACAATATCTTTCAAAAAGTGTTTTTCAAACTGACCACAAAACAGAAAGGATATTATGGGACATGATGGAGGTATTAGCAAACACTACATGGTAATCATTTTGCAATATATGTGACATTTCAACACAATTCATCTTAAACATACACAAGTATTACATGTCAATTATATCTCAATAAAGTTGGGGAGAAAAGATATTGCTCCAAAATGTACATATATATTTTAGCTTGTCTAACTTTTAAAGAATGCTTTTTAAGAAAATCCCACAAGTGTAAAATATTGTATGCATGGGTGATATTGAAAAATTACTAGTCATTTAACTCAGTAATAAATCTGAAAAATTCATGAAATATAAATAGCTATATATGAAAAACATTTGAAAATAAATGCTTTGAAACTCTGAAGACTTGGTTCCCCTAAAAATTGACTTAATTAAATCATATTTAATTATTATTGTCTTTTAAATAACATTTTCTTTCTAAAGACAAGAATAATTTACTACTAAATTCTATCACACACAAGATTTTAACCCAATTTCAAATGATAACAACAGAGCGAATAGTCATATGTTCCCCTTACAGTAAAAAAATGTCAAAAATGGAGTCAAAATAAATAAAAACTTAAGTATTTGAAGCACATGAGAAGCAAAGACATTATTTGATGATAAACAAATCATTGCTTAAAAGTTAATGAGATTGGGGTGCCTGGGTGGCTCAGTGGGTTAAGCCTCTGCCTTCGGCTCAGGTCATGATCTCAGGGTCCTGGAATTGAGACCCACATCGGGTCCAGCCCTCCCCTCCCCGATCTCCTCCCCACCCGCCGCCTGCCTCTCTGCCTACTTGTGATCTCTCTCACTCTCTGTCAAATAAGTAAATAAAATCTTTTAAAAAAAAGAAGATAATGAAATTAAATGGATGATTCCCTGGGGAGCTCAAAGGGAGATGCCACTTGGCAGTGAATGTTGTACCTAATGTTTCAAGCACTGAAATAATCATTACTAGATTCAGGAAGTATGCAAAGGGGATGTACCAATAGGCTTAAATGTAATTTCAACTGTTGTCAGTTTTGGAATGGTTACTTCAGAATTAGTTGGAAGTTTATCAGTAACCAATATTGACACATCACTGAGAACTCTGCTGCAGGAGACTCAAGTTGTTCCATAGACTCGGCAATCAACGGACCCTCTTCTATTCTTGTGGAGAGTGAAGGGGCTGGTAATGGAGGACACTGGTTTTAAAGACTCCAGTTTACTTATGTGGTATTTGATACCTATTTTGCCAGCCCAGTAAAAATTTTATTTCAATATCCTGTTACATATTGCCTATATGAATTTCATTGGTTTTATCATTTTCTATGTATTTAATTTGTAAATGTGATTTAATTTATAGCTCTATGAGATCTTTCAGCCTTATATGACAAATTTATAGTATTTCAATAGAAAATGAAATAATTTTTGTCTACTGTAGAGGTCTCAGAAACTTTTCTTTAAAAGGACTCTCTACTTTAATCAAATGAATAAAAAAAAACTGTTTTAGATCCATTAGGCTTGTCTCTATATAAAGTAAAAAGTATCTGAATCTTAAAATATATGAAATATCACAATTATATATCAGAATAGATGACTTTTTTACCCCTTATTTGTGTATGTTGGATCATATCAAAATAAATTGAATCTAAAAAATTCTATCCAGGTAGGAAGATCATGATTTCTAAAATTTAAGAGAATTTCAAAATAAGTTACAAAATAAGTTGTTAATATTTTAGGAGTATCATGAAATTTGTCAAAAATCTACCTTACCTTATTTTTATCTGCCAGGTTCTTGTGAAGTATACATATAATTTCCATAATTGATTAATAGAGATTTATGACCCTTAGCATACTTACGTGCTAAAACAACACACACATGCTTACATATAATAAAGACAGATACGGGGGCACCTGGGTGGCTCAGTGGGTTAAAGCCTCTGCCTTCGGCTCAGGTCATGATCCCAGGGTCCTGGGATCAAGCCCCACATCAGGCTCTTTGCTCAGAGAGGAGCCTGCTTCCCCCCTATCTCTCTCTCTCTGCCTGCCTCTCTGCCTACTTGTGATCTCTGTCAAATAAATAAATAAAATCTTTTAAAAAAAAAGACAGATATGTATAAGTTTTGTTAAAATTTCATAAATTAAATTAGACAGCAAAGTAGGGAGGATGTTTTGACTATATAAATTAAAAAAAAATCAATATACAGATTATTGCCAAAAGAAAAGTAACATGTCTTAAACAGCAATGTAAGACTATCACTGATGGGGTTGTAGTTGTTTAAAAACATCTATTAGAAGATGGCGGAGAAGTAGCAGGCTGAGACGACATCAGGCAGCAGGAGATCAGCTAGATAGCCTATCAAACCATTCCAAACACCTACGAATCCAACAGGAGATTGAAGAGAAGAAAAACAACAATTCTAGAAACAGAAAATCGACCACTTTCTAAAAGGTAGGACCAGCGGAGAACTGAATCCAACGTGACGGGAAGATAGACCCCAGGGGGAGGGGCCGGCTCCCGGCAAGCGGCGGAGCACAAAATCAGGACTTTTAAAAGTCTGCTCCATGGGATGCCTGGGTGGCTCAGTTGGTTAAGCAGCTGCCTTCGGCTCAGGTCATGATCCCAGCGTCCTGGGATCCAGTCCCACATCGGGCTCCTTGCTCGGCAGGGAGCCTGCTTCTCCCTGTGCCTCTGCCTGCCACTCTGTCTGCCTGTGCTCGCTCTCTCTCTCTCTCTCTCTCACAAATTAAAAAAAAAAAATCTTAAAAAAAAATCTTAAAAGTCTGCTCCACGAAGGGACATCATTCCAGAGGCTAAACTGGGGTGAAGACCTCGCAGAGACAGCGTGGACTCAGGTCCCACAGGGTCAGATGAAGGATCAGGGGTGTCTGAGTGTCGCAGAGCTCACAAATATTAGAGAAGGGAAGCCGGCTGTGGAGACAGAGCCGAGGTTCCCTAGAGCCGTGGTCTGTGACACGGGCCAGTGCTCTGTGGCACGGGCCGGTGCTCTGTGAGAGGGGTCCCCACAAGATCCGGGGAGACTCCGACATGGGAGAGCTCAGGGAACTATGGGGTTCGGAGACTCCAGGTGGGACTCTGCCAGAGACAGAGACGCTTGGTCACAGGCTGGGTGAGCTCGGAGCGCTCCCAGAAGCCAGTGAGACGGGACTGATTACGCACGATTTTCTCTGAGCGCGGTCTCTGAGCACGAACGGAGGCTGGGGAGACGGGAGTGATTAAATGCTTTTCTCTGAAGGCGCACTGAAGACTGGGGCCCCGAGCTCTTGGCTCCTCCGAACCGGAGATTGGGAGGCCGCCATGTTAATTCCCGTCCACCGAAACTCTACGGAAAGCGTTCAGGGAACAAAAGCTCCCGAAAGCGAACCTGAGAGGATTATTTAGCCCGGCCCCTGGTAAGGGTGGTGCAATTCCACCTGAGGCAGAGACACTTGAGAATCACGACACCAGGCCCCTCCCCCAGAAGATCAACAAGAAATCCAACCAAGACCAAGTTCACTTAACAAGGAGAACAGCGGATTCTTATCTGGACAAAATGACAAGGCGGAAAAACTCACCACAAAAAAAAGAACAGGAGGCAGGACCAAAGGCTAGGGACCTAATCAATACAGACATTGGTAATATGTCAGATCTGGAATTCAGGACGACGATTCTCAAGGTTCTAGCCAGTATCGAAAAAGGCATGGAAGATATTAGAGAAACCCTGTCAGGAGAAATAAAAGCCCTTTCTGGAGAAATAAAAGAACTAAAATCTAATCAAGTTGAAATAAAAAAAGCTATTAATGAGGTGCAATCAAAAATGGAGGCTCTTACTGCTAGGATAAATGAGGCAGAAGAAAGAATTAGTGATATAGAAGACCAACTGACAGAGAATAAAGAAGCTGAGCAAAAGAGAGACAACAACTACTGGACCACGAGGGGAGAATTCGAGAGATAAGTGATGCCATAAGACGAAACAACATTAGAATAATTGGGATTCCAGAAGAAGAAGAAAGAGAAAGAGGAGCACAAGGTATACTGGAGAGGATTATTGTAGAGAATTTCCCTAATATAGCAAGGGGAACAAGCATCAAAATCCAGGAGGTGCAGAGAACACCCCTCAAAATCAATAGGAATCGGTCCACACCCCGCCATCTAATAGTAAAATTTACAAGACTTAGTGACAAAGAGAAAATCCTGACAGCAGCATGGGACAAGAAGTCTGTAACATACAATGGTAAAAATATTAGATTGGCAGCAGACTTATCCACAGAGACCTGGCAGGCCAGAAAGAACTGGCATGATATATTCAGAGCACTAAACGAGAAAAACATGCAGCCAAGAATACTTTATCCAGCTAGGTTATCATTGAAAATAGAAGGAGAGATTAAAAGCTTCCAGGACAAACAAAAACTGAAAGAGTTTGTAAACACCAAACCAGCTCTACAGGAAATATTGAAAGAGGTCCTCTAAGCAAAGACCCTAAAAGTATTATCAGAAAGGAACAGAGACAATATACACTAACAGTCACCTTACAGGCAATACAATGGCACTAAATTCATATCTCTCAATAGTTACCCTGAACGTAAATGGGCTAAATGCCCCAATCAAAAGACACAGGGTCTCAGAATGGATAAAAAAACAAAACCCATCAATATGCTGCCTACAAGAAACACATTTTAGACCTGAAGACACCTCCAGATTGAAAGTGAGGGGGTGGAAAACAATTTACCATGCTAATGGACATCAGAAGAAAGCTGGGGTGGCAATCCTTATATCAGATCAATTAGATTTTAAGCCAAAGACTATAATAAGAGATGAGGAAGGACACTTCATCATACTCAAAGGGTCTGTCCAACAAGAAGATCTAACAATTTTAAATATCTAGGCCCCTAACATGGGAGCAGCCAACTTTATAAACCAATTAATAACAAAATCAAAGAAACACATTGACAAGAATACAATAATAGTTGGAGACTTTAACACACCCCTCACTGAAATGGACAGATCACCCAAGCAAAAGATCAACAAGGAAATAAAGGTCTTAAATGACACACTGGACCAGATGGACATCACAGATATATTCAGAACATTCCATCCCAAAGCAACAGAATACACATTCTTCTCTAGTGCCCATGGAACATTCTCCAGAATAGATCACATCCTGGGTCATGAATCAGGTCTCAACCGGTATCAAAAGATTGGGATCATTCCCTGCATATTTTCAGACCACAATGCTCTGAAGCTAGAACTCAATCACAAGAGGAAATTTGGAAAGAGCACAAATACATGGAGACTCAACAGCATCCTTCTAAAGAATGAATGGGTCAACCAGGAAATTAAAGAAGAATTGAAAAAAACCATGGAAACAAATGATAATGAAAACACAACGGTCCAAAATCTGTGGGACACAGCAAAGGCAGTCCTGAGAGGAAAATATATAGCGATACAAGCCTATCTCAAGAAACAGGAAAGGTCTCAAATACACAACCTAACCCTACACCTAAAGGAGCTCAAGAAAGAACAATGAAGAAAGCCTAAACCCAGCAGGAGAAGAGAAATCATAAAGATCAAAGCAGAAATCAATGAAATAGAAACCAAAAAAACAATAGAACAAATCAATGAAACTAGGAGCTGGTTCTTTGACAGAATTAATAAGATTGATAAACCCCTGGCCAGACTTATCCAAAAGAAAAGAGAAAGGACCCAAATAAATAAAATCATGAATGAAAGAGGAGAGATCACAACCAACACCAAAGAAATACAAACAATCATAAGAACATATTATGAGCAACTCTATGCCAACAAATTTGACAATCTGGAAGAAATGGATGCTTTCCTAGAGACATATAAACTGCCAAAACTGAACCAGGAAGAAATAGAAAACCTGAATAGGCCCATAACCAGTAAGGAGATTGAAACAGTCATCAAAAATCTCCAAACGAACAAAAGCCCAGGGCCAGATGGCTTCCCAGGGGAATTCTACCAACAATTTAAAGAAGAATTAATTCCTATTCTCCTGAAACTGTTCCAAAAACTAGAAATGGAAGGAAAACTTCCAAACTCATTTTATGAGGCCAGCATCACCTTGATCCCCAAACCAGACAAGGATCCCATCAAAAAAGAGAATTACAGGGGCGCCTGGGTGGCTCAGTGGGTTAAAGCCGCTGCCTTCAGCTCGGGTCATGATCCCAGGGTCGTGGGATCGAGCCCGGCATTGGGCTCTCTGCTTTGTGGACAGCCTGCTTCCTCCTATCTCTCTCTGCCTCTCTGCCTACTTGTGATCTCTGTCTATCAAATAAATAAATAAAATCTTAAAAAAAAAAAAAGAGAGAATTACAGACCAATATCCTTGATGAATACAGATGCGAAAATTCTCACCAAAATACTAGCCAATAGGATCCAACAGTACATTAAAAGGATTATTCACCACGACCAAGTGGGATTTATTCCAGGGCAGCAGGGTTGGTTCAACATCCGCAAATCAATCAATGTGATACAATACATTAACAAAAGAAAGAACAAGAACCATATGATACTCTCAATAGATGCTGAAAAAGCATTTGACAAAGTACAACATCCCTTCCTAATCAAAACTCTTCAAAGTGTAGGGATAGAAGGCACATACCTCAATATTATCAAAGCCATCTATGAAAAACCCACTGCAAGTATCATTCTCAATGGAGAAAAACTGAGAGCTTTTCCGTTAAGGTCAGGAACACGGCAGGGATGTCCGCTATCACCACTGCTATTCAACATAGTACTAGAAGTCCTAGCCTCGGCAATCAGACAACAAAAAGAAATTAAAGGCATCCAAATCGGCAAAGAAGAAGTCAAACTATTGCTCTTTGCAGATGATATGATACTCTATGTGGAAAACCCAAAGGCTCCACTCCAAAACTGCTAGAGCTTGTACAGGAATTCAGTAAAGTGTCAGGATATAAAATCAATGCACAGAAATCAGTTGCATTTCTTTACACCAACAACAAGACAGAAGAAAGAGAAATTAAGGAGTCAATCCCATTTACAAGTACACCCAAAACCATAAGATACCTAGGAATAAACCTCACCAAAGAGGCAAAGAATCTATACTCAGAGAACTATAAAATACTCATGAAAGAAATTGAGGAAGACACAAAGAAATGGAAAAATGTTCCATGCTCATGGATTGGAAGAATAAATATTGTGAAAATGTCTATGCTACCTAAAGCTATCTACACATTTAATACAATGCCTATCAATATCCCATCCAATTTTTTCAAAGAAATGGAACAAATAATCCTAAAATTTATATGGAACCAGAAAAGACCTCGAATAGCCAAAGGAATATTGAAAAAGAAAGCCAAAGTTGGTGGCATCACAATTCCAGACTTCAAGCTCTACTACAAAGCTGTCATCATTAAGACAGTATGGTACTGGCACAAAAACAGACACATAGATCAATGGAACAGAATAGAGAGCCCAGAAATAGACCCTCAACTCTGTGGTCAACTAATCTTCGACAAAGCAGGAAAGAACATCCAATGGAAAAAAGACAGCCTCTTCAACAAATGGTGTTGGGAAAATTGGACAGCCACATGCAGAAAAAATGAAATTGGACCATTTCCTTACACCACACACGAAAATAGACTCAAAATGGATGAAGGACCTGAACGTGAGAAAGGAATCCATCAAAATCCTTGAGGAGAACACAGGCAGCAACCTCTTCGACCTCAGCCACAGCAACTTCTTCCTAGGAACAACGCCAAAGGCAAGGGAAGCAAGGGAAAAAATGAACTATTGGGACCTCATCAAGATCAAAAGCTTTTGCACAGCAAAGGAAACAGTCAACAAAACCAAAAGACAACTGACAGAGTGGGAGAAGATATTTGCAAACGACATATCAGATAAAGGGCTATTATCCAAAATCTATAAAGAGCTTAGCAAACTCAACACCCAAAGAACAAATAATCCAATCAAGAAATGGGCAGAGGACATGAACAGACATTTCTGCAAAGAAGACATCCAGATGGCCAACAGACACATGAAAAAGTGCTCCACATCACTGGGCATCAGGGAAATACAAATCAAAACCACAATGAGATACCACCTCACACCAGTCAGAATGGCTAAAATGAACAAGTCAGGAAATGACAGATGCTGGCAAGGATGTGGAGAAAGGGGAACCCTCCTACACTATTGGTGGTGCAATGCAAGCTGGTGCAACCACTCTGGAAAAGAGCATGGAGGCTCCTCAAAAAATTGAAAATAGAGCTACCTTATGACCCAGCAATTGCACTACTGGGTATTTACCCTAAATATACAAACATAGTGATCCGAAGGGGCACGTGTACCCGAATGTTTATAGCAGCCATGTCCACAATAGCCAAGTTATGGAAAGAATCTAGATGTCCATCATCAGATAAATGGATAAAGAAGAGGTGGTATATATATATACAATGGAATACTATGCAGCCATGAAAGAAATGAAATCTTACCATTTGCGACGACATGGATGGAACTAGAGCGTATTATGCTTAGCGAAATAAGTCAACTGAAGAAAGACAACTATCACATGATCTCCCTGATATGAGGAAGTGGAGATGGAACGGGGGTGGGGGTTAAGGTGGTAGGAAAAGAAAAAATGAAACAAGATGGGATCGGGAGGAAGACAAACCAAAAGAGACTCTTAATGTCATAAAACAAACTGAGGGGTGTTGGGGGAGAGAGGGTTTGGGAGAGGGTGATGGGGTTACATCATATGTTTAAATAAAGAAAGCTTAAATAATTTTAAAAAATGTAAAAAAAATAAATAAAAATAAAAACATCTAGTATATTGTGTATATATGTATATTTAATAGAGACATAGCAAGATACTATTATAAATTTAATGCTTGATCTATGAGCTGATATAAGGTATGATGTGAAATATATTGTGGGTTCAGGGCTTTCCCAGTAACCCCTGAACCTCTCAAACAGCAC
>ML104218.1:213592-243785 GCA_003697995.1 Taxidea taxus jeffersonii | reverse complement strand
GTGGGTTCAGGGCTTTCCCAGTAACCCCTGAACCTCTCAAACAGCACAAAAGAAAGCATTCTATTATAAGGACCAGTCTTTTTAAAGTACAGGGTTTAAGATCACACTCACTTCATGGCACTATTTAATACATTTCCAATCAGTCATATTTTTTACCGTAAACAAGCAGAGGAATCTCTATTCAATAACTCTTTCTAAAGCACAGAATAAAAAGGCATAGAAACCCTTTGCAGTCTACTGAGAGGCGACCAAAAACAAAGCCTACTTGTGATCTCTCTGTCATATAAATAAATAAAATCTTAAAAAAATATATAAGAGACTCTAATCTCACAAAACAAACTGAGGATTGCTGGGGGGAGGGGCATATGGAGAGGGTGGCTGGGTTAATGACATTGGGGAGGACATGTGCTATGATGAGTGCTGTGAAATGTGTAAGCCTGATGACTCACAGACCTGTACCCCAGGGCAAATAATATATTATATGTTAATAAAAATAATTTTTAGAAAAAGGAAAAATCTATGTCCAAATTATAAAGCTAAGACACACCAAGAAAACAAAACAGGAGGAATTTCAAAAGAAGTGAGTCAACCTGGCATAAATCTATTTTTAATAGATTATATTTATATATATATTTATAAATATATAAGTAGATATATTTATATATATATATTCCATATATATATATATAAAAGTATTCTATATATGACATGGTTCCAAAATGTCTAATGTGGAGTGTCAAGTATTTGATTAAACTTAAGCTCCATGGTATTTTCAAGAAGTGTATTAATCTGAAAAGAGCAATTAACTAAGAATTTCACAAGGCCTTAATTTATGTTTTAAAATACTGTGCAGCAGGCACCTCCAGGCACCCAACTCCCACATAGATCCTGAAACTTCAACACACAGTCTGGAAAATATTGATACAGGACATGCTAAGATATAATTATCATTTTCCAAATAGATTTAGAAGAGGACATATGGTAACTTTAAACACTAATCCAAATCAACCATGAGGCTAATTTGCTTTGAGTTCATACTGTGCTGCTAAGTCTTCAGAATATATTATTTAGAGCTTTTCCATCACAAATCTTTATTTATTTATTTATTTATTTAAACATATAATGTAACCCCACCACCCTCTCCCAATCCCTCTCCCCCCCCACCCCCCTCAGTTTGTTTTATGACATTAAGAGTCTCTTTTGGTTTGTCTTCCTCCCGATCCCATCTTGTTTTATTTTTTCTTTTCCTACCACCTTAACCCCCACCCCCGTTGCATCTCCACTTCCTCATATCAGGGAGATCATGTGATAGTTGTCTTTCTCCAGTTGACTTATTTTTAAGATTTTATTTATTTATTTGTCAGATAGAGAGAGAGCAGGAGTGAGCACAGGCAGGCAGAGTGGCAGGCAGAGGGAGAAGCAGGCTCACTGCTGAGCAAGGAGCCCGATGTGGGACTCGATCCCAGGACGCTGGGATCATGACCTGAGCCGAAGGCAGCTGCTTAACCAACTGAGCCACCCAGGCGTCCCCCAGTTGACTTATTCTTAATGGTTCTTTGATTTCATTGGTTTTAGTCATTTTGTTCAGTGTTTCAAAGCTGATTCTTCAGGGGGAGCCTGCAACTCTTGATCTCGGGATTGTGAGTTCGAACCCCATGTTGGGCATGCAACCTACTTAAAAAGCAAAACAAATCAGGGCGCCTGAGTGGCTCAGTCAGTTAAGCGTCTGTCTTTGGCTGTGGTCGTGATCTCAGGGTCCTAGGATCGAGTCCCACATTGGGCTCCATGCTCAGCTCCCTGCTTAGCAGGGAGTCTGCTTCTCCTTCTCCCTCTGCTACTCCCCCTGCTTGTGCTTTCTCTCTCTCTGTCAAATAAATAAAATATAAAAAAAAAAAAAAAGGAAAACAAATAAAAAAGCTAAAGTTGACTCTTCAGTGTTCCTGGCCATAAATTATCAGTAGGAATCTTTCTGGGCAAAATATTTGTCAATGGATTGAGTGCCACATTATTTTCTTCTAGAAAATTCATCCTCATCTATTATTTTTGGTACATATAGTACTGGTATATAGTACTCATCTAAAAATGAAGTCCTGTTAGAAAATACAGATTTTTTTCACACTTCAGACTCCAGAGTTTTGGTAAACATGCACCTACCTCTGAAGATGTGCTCTTGTAGAAAATAGGGGTTTCTATCATTCAAATTTAAGTGACCTTGCTAATATTCAGCTTCTCTCTTACATAGTTGAAGTATGCTGAAACAGATAGCATGATCCCACACTGATGAAACACTGGTGAATTACCCTTCTTAATTATGACAATTATCCTATTGAGTGAATGAGATCAATAATTGCATCTTCATTCATCAGATCAACTGTCATAGAACACTTTTGGAATTTTATTTTCCTCTTTAGAGTCCTCAACTATATTCCTATTGTTATTGCCTGTGTTTTTTTTTTTTAATGAAACATTTCTTTTATAAAAATTCTTTCTTTTTATCACTAGATCAGCTAAATTTGGCATTATTTTAATTCCATCAAGATTTCTTTCATGACCTGAGCTGAAATGAAGAGTTGGACACTTAACCAAGTGAGCCATCCAGGGTCCCCTGGTAACCATTCTTCAAGCCATACTTTGATACTTTTTGAATGCTCTTTTGTCCAACATTTTTAATTTTTATATTCTTAGATCACTCTAACCAGAACAGCATATGGTATTGAAACAAAAATTTTACCTTCCATTAAAAGGAGGGTTTTTCTTCATCAATATTTGTTAACAACTTGAGGTTCACTGATTCTTGCAGCTTCACACCATATGAATAAAGATTTCCAGAAACAGCTGGATGCCTTGAATGGCAAGCCATGGGGCGCCTGGGTGGCTCAATGGGTTAAAGCCTCTGCCTTCAGCTCAGGTCATGATCCCAGGGTCCTGGGATTGAGCCCCATGTCAGGCTCTCTGTTCAGCAGGGAGCCTGCTTCCTCCTCTCTCTCTCTGCCTGCCTCTCTGCCTACTTGTGATCTCTCTTTCTCAAATAAATAAATAAAATCTTAAAAAAAAATGGCAAGCCATAAAAAGCTGCTCTATTAACTCCAAAACAATTAAGCAAACCCAGAGTGATGTTTGGCAACATCCCTGCTCATTCTCTATAGAAAGTTGCAACTGCCATAGTCTAGTTTATCTAAAGTAGATATTGGATAAACTGCCTCTGTGTCAGTTTTAACAGGGCCTTTTTTTTTTGGAATGTATTGCCCAATAGACATATTTTTTTAAAAATATTTTATTTATTTATTTGACAGACAGAGATCACAAGTAGGCAGAGGCAGGCAGAGAGAGGAGGAAGCAGGCTCCCTGCTGAGCAGAGAGTCTGATGTGGGGCTTGATCCCAAGACCCCAGGATCATGACCTGAGCCAAAGGTAGAGGCATTAACCCACTGAGCCACCTAGGCGCCCCCTGTATTGCCCAATAAACATATGTAATGAAGACACAAAGCACAACAGATCAGTGTATTGGTCTGAGAGCCAGAACCATACCAGCTGCTGGACTAAGGCTTAGCGGGATTATGTTGCCAAGATGGGCAAGTACCAAATGAAAGTAGACTCAGACAAGGGGAAGACTATATGCACACAAAGAAACTGAATAAAGGATCAGCAAAAGAGCTGTAATCTGCTGCACAGGGCTCTCAATGGTCTTATACCCATGGATCTCGGCAGGCAGGCAGGCTCCATACCTTGTTTGTTTTTCTTCATCTTGATATATTTTAAAACCCTTCTTTTTATTCTTTTTTTTTTTTTAACACATAATGTATTATTTGTTACAGGGGTACTGGTCTGTGGTTCATCAGTTTTACACAATTCCAGCACTGACCATAGCACATACCCTCCCCCAACGTCCATCACCCAGCCACCTCATCCCTCCACCCTTCTCCCCTCCAACAACCCTCAGTTTGTTTCCTGAGATTATCATCTTGAATTTTTGAATTTCTGATTTGTTATGTCCTTACATTTCTACTAGGTCTTGATTAATTATATTTGTGTTGGAGTATTATATTACAGTAACTTTTATGTTTCCTGGCCTTTCAAAAACTTTTTTTTATGGCCCAGTATATGATCATTTTTATAAATGTTCTCTGTGCCTTGCAAAGAATGTATAGTCTAATCATTGGATATTACGGTCTACATATGCCTATTAGATCAAATTTGCTGAACCATAGTGTTCAAAATCATTACTGATTTTTTTCACTGCTTCTCCATTTATGATTATGGAGTTCTCTTGCTTAAAAAAAGTGTTTTCTTAAAAAAAAAAGTGCTTTCTTCTTGTAAGTAGTTTTAACTCTAGTTTTTTTGTCCTTTTCTAAAAACACAGGATTTTTTTTTTTAAACTAATGATTACATGTATTGGATTTTCATGTGCCATCAAGAGCAGGCAATCTTATGTAGTGAGGGAGTAAGGCATAGATGGGCTTCCTTGGTTTCTTCGTTTAAAAGGGCTCTCTTTTGTTATATTAGGAAAGGGCAGTTTTTATATAAGAATCTAATGGTAACGACAAACCCAAAACCCATAACGGACACACAAAAAATAAAGAGAAAAGACAAAACACGACAGAAATTCATCAATCACAAGAAAAAAGAGCAAGAGAAAAAGAAACAGAGAGGAACTACAAAAACAACCAGAAGACAAATAACAAAATTGCAGTAAGTATATACCTATCAATAATTACTTTAAATGTACATGGCCTAAATGCTCCAATCAAAAGAAAAAGGGTGGCAGAATGGATTAAAAAGAAAGGCAAACAAAAGACAAAAAAATAACAAGACCCATCTATATGCTGCCTACAGGAGAGTTACCTCAGACCTAAAGGCACATAAAGCCCGAAAGTAAAGAGATGGAAAAACAGCAAATGAAGGTGAAAAAAAGCTGGAGTAACGATACTTATATCAGACAAAACAGACTTTAAAAGAAAGATGGTAAAAAGAGAGAAAGAAGAGCATTACATAATGATAAAGGGATCGACTCAACAAGAAAATATAACAATCATAAATATCTAGGCACCCAACATTGGAATACCTAAATACATAATGCAAATATTAATGGACATAAAGAGAGCAATTTTTTAAAAAGATGTTATTTATTTATTTGACAGACAGAAATCACAAGTAGGCAGAGCTGCAGGTAGAGAGAGGGGAAGGGAAGCAGGCTCCCTGCTGAGCAGAGAGCCAGATGCGGGGCTCCATCCCCGGACCCTGGGATCACAACCCAAGTGGAAGGCAGAGGCTTTAACCCACTGAGCCACCCAGGTACCTCAAAGAGAGCAATATTTTTTTAGAAGATTTTACTTATTTATTTAGCAGAGATCACAAGCAGGCAGAGAGGCAGGCAGAGAGAGAGAGAGAGAGAGAGGGAGAAGCAGGCTTTCTGCTGAGCAGAGCCCGATGCGGGGCTTGATCCCAGGATCCTGGGATCATGACTTGAGCCGAAGGCAGAGGCTTTAACCCACTGAGCCACCCAGACACCCCAAAGAGAGCAATTAAAAATTTTTTTTCAGTATTCCAGCATTCATTGTTTATGCACCACACCCAGTGCTCCATGCAATACCTGCCCTCCTTAATACCCACCACCAGGCTCACCCATCCCCCACCCCACTCCCCTCCAAAACCCTCAGTTTGTTTCTCAGAGTCCACAGTCCCTCATGCTTCATCTCCTCCTCCGATTTCCCCCAATTCCCTTCTCCTCTCCATCTCCCAATGTGCTCTGTGTTATTCCTTATGCTCCACAAGTAAGAGAAACCATATGATAATTGACTCTCTCTGCTTGACTTAGTTCACTCAGCATAATATAAAGGGAGCAACTGATGGTAACACAATATTGGTAGGGGACTTTATTTATTTAAAAAATTTTTTTAAAGAATTTATTTATGTCTTTGACAGAGAGTGAGCATGCTCAAGTGGGGGAGTGGCACAGGGTGAGGGAGAAGCAGACTCCCCACTGAGCAGGGAGCCCAATGTGGCACTCAATCTCAAGACCCCAAGATCATGACTCAAGCCAAAGGCAGCTGCTTAACTGACTGAGCCATCTAGGTCTCCCCTAGTAGGAGACTTTAACACCCCACTTACATCAGTGGATAGATCATCCAAACAGAAAACCAATAAGGAGACAGTCTCTTTGAGTGACCAGAGGGATGTAACAGACATATACAAAACATTCCATCCCAAGACAACAGAAAACACATCTTTCCAATTTGAGTATATGTGCTGCTGAACTGAGCACAGAATACACATTCTTTTCAAGTGCACGTGGAACATTCTTCAGAATGGATCATGTTAGGCTACAAAACAAGCCTCAGTAAATTTAAAAACATTGAAATCAGACCCTGCATCTTTACTGACCATGACAATATGAAACTAGAAGTAAATCACCAGAAAAAAACTGGAACAAACATGAACATGGGAGGCTAAACGATATGATACTAAACAACCAATGCATCAACAAATTAATCAAAGAAATAAAATATATGTGGAAAAAAAAGAAAGTGAAAACATGATAGTTCAAAATCTTTGGGACATGGAGAAAGCAGTTCTAAGAGGGAAATATATAGCAATACAGGTCTATCTCAAGAAATGAGAATAAAGAGTAAAGAATAAATAAATATTTATTCAAATAAAGAATCTACCTTTACACCTAAAGGAACTAAAAAAAGAGCAAAGGCCAGGGTGAGTAGAAGGAAATAATAGAGATCAGAGCAGAATTAAATGACACAGAGACTAAAAAAATAGAAAAAAAAAATCAATGAAACTGAGAGCTGGTACTCTGAAAAAGTAAACAAAACTGACAAACTCTTAGCCAAATGTATCGAGAAAAAAGAAAAAGAACCCAAAGAAATAAAATCAAAAAGGAGAGGAGAAGTTACAACTGACACCACAGAAATACGAAGGACTATAAGAGAATACTACAAAAAAAATATGCCAACAAATTGGAAAACCCAGAAGAAAAGGACAAATTCCTAAAAGCATACAACTTTCCAATATTGAGTCAAGAAGAAAAGCAGCTATTTTATATTGTTATTTTTCTTTGAAAATCTTTTTTAAAAATATATTTTATTTACTTATTTGACAGAGATCACAAGTAGGCAGAGAGGCAGTGGGGGGGGGGGGGAAGGGAAGCAGGCCCCCCTCTGAGCAGAGATCCCAATGCAGGGCTCCATCCCAGGACTCTGAGATCATGACCTGAGCTGAAGGCAGAGGCTTAACCCACTGAGCCACCCAGGCGCCCCTCTTTGAAAATCTTTAGAGAAAAATAGTCATTTCACCATGAGGGGATCAAAACAGATGGTTTTATTATTGTTTTAAAATGTCATTTTCCTCACCCTCTCTTTTACAAATACCTTTTTATTTGGTTCTAATCTACAAAATGCTGAAAATAACCTGGCATTACTTGGTTGTGATATAGTGTTTAATGAATCTGGAGGTCACTTGTTTGGAGAGAATCATGGAGTTTTGTTAATTACTGAGGGCTCCAGCATAAAGGAAATGGAGACCATCTTGAAAGCAACTTTTCTCCTGATAGTCTAAAAGATGATAGTGCTATTACAAACCATAGAATTTATGAGCTCATAATTTGAATTATTTCAGCATGCATTTTAGCTCCAATGTACTCCCAGGCTCAATACTTTTTTCTTGGAAAGTGCAATTTTAAAGCTCTTATTATACCTAGTCATTATATCTTTCAAATCTAATTCTATACTCAGTGTTTGCTAAAGATGTACTGACATTAAAGGAATTTAATTTTGAACTTATGCAGGGCCTTCTCAAAGCTTATTGTTCATTTGAAAGGAAATACTACTTGAGTTTAACAAAAGTAAAACCATGTACCAAAATGCATTTAGCCTCCTAAAAATAACTTAATATATCTTTAACTGTAATAATAATACTAATAGTTAAGATTGGAATTGTTCAGAGATTATTTTCATAGAGCACAAGTATGCCAGTTATTCTCTAGTGCCTTTTGTAATCATTTAAAATGTTAAAAAATATTCAGAACATTATCGCTGTAATCAAATGTTCCACTTACACTGTCTTCTCCCTCCATTAGCATTTCTGCGCCATAGAAGCTGCTTGATATACTCTATACTCTAATAATCATATAACAATTCAAGCCAACAGAAAAGTACTGACTCATATTATTGTGAGGTGATGCAAACACAGAGATATGCCATAGGTCCCACTCTGAGGAGTTTCTGTTCCAACACTTACTGGCTGAATAATAGCAATAATCAAACATTTATTTATTGTTTACTTTTTAAAAAGACTTTATTTATTTATTTGACAGAGAGAGAGAGAGAGACAGTAGGAGTGGGAACACAAGCAGAGGGAGTGGGAGAGAGAGAAGCAAGCAGGCTTCCCACTGAGCAGGGAGCCCCACACAGGGCTCGATCCCAGGACCCTGAGATCATAACCTGAGTTGAAGGCAGATGCTTAACCACTGAGCCACCCAGATGCCCCTACTGGTAGACACAATGCTAAATGCTGTAAATATGTACATGTTATGTATGCTGTACATAACAAGAAATGTTATCTTCTTAAGTTCTATTATTAATTCTAAAACAAAGAATGAAGAGGAACCATATGTAACTGGAGCAGAGGTATGATTAGGGATGGAAACATCGATGCCTTCATGATCGACGTCTTCTACCAGTCAGAAATAATGATCTCACAGGTGCTCAAGAAACTAAACCAACTGACTAAAACCAAAATGGAAATTAATAGGTTGAATGGCCCTGGGGGAGACCCTCTGGATCCAGGCTCATCTTGGTCTAGAGCTCAAGCACAATCCCTGATCTGCTCTTTCAGTGCTGCTTTCTCCTTGGGCTGTCTGCAGGTAGGCTGTCTGGACTGGAAAAAAGTTCCAGAGCCGCAGCAGTCCCAAGCCTGGTATTCTCACAGCATCCAGCTCTGCAGAAAAGACAGTCCTGCTAATGCAGCAACAGTCCTGAGGCTTGCCTGTGATTTGACCAGATTTAGTTTTCTGGTTTAATTTTTTTGGTTTTGCCCAAAGCTAATGGGAGTGTCAGAGGAACAGTGTCCTCAGAATGCACTTCTGTCATTGGGAGCAGAATACAGCTCAGCAAATCACAGGACTAAAATGAAGGATGGATGGTCTCCTGAAAGACCATCAGGCACGCTTATCAGGAAAGAGATGGAACAGCTGCAAGATGCCCTTAGAGGTCTTTAATACCAGGCTGAGAGTGCATTTGACAAAAGAATCACTGAAGATGGTTTGAATTTTATTATTCTATTTTACTTTATTTTAGGGATTTTATTTATTTATTTGAGAGAGAATGAGAGAGAGAGAGACAGAGAGAAAGCAAGAGAGGGGGGAGGGTCAGAGGGAGAAACAGACTCCCCACCAAGCAGAGAGCCCGATATGGGACTCGAGCCCGGGACTCCAGGATCATGACCTGAGTCGAAAGCTGTTGCTTAACCAACTGAGCCACTCAGGCTCCCTATTTTATTTTTATTTTTTTAATGAAGAAGTGATTCTCATTATCTCTTACCCATATTTCAGTAACTTCTTAGTTCTAGCCTTCCAGGCTTCTTCCATTAAACACATCCTCACACTGTTTCCAGATCACTCTGTAGGAAACCTCTGACCATATCACCAGAATTTACAAAAAGTTTATATATGTATATATAGATCTCACAAATTAGTTATAATTTCAATTTTAAATTCAGTGGCAATGAATAATTTATATAATAATTGTAATACAATGGCTACCGATGTGCATTATAAGATTCCTTTGAGTTAATACAGTTAAATAATAAAATAGAATGAAATAACAATTGCCACAGAATCTCTAAGTCAGTGTTTATATTCTGAAACTTGGACAAAAATGCCAATTCTCAGGCACTGGCAGATCAGAATATCTAGGGATAGGGCTGGAAGATCTGTATTTTAAAGGCACTCTCCTGATTCTTCTCATGCACAATAGGTTTTGAGATCTGATACTCTAATGCAGTAGAATAGTGGTTCCCATAAAGTAACTGAAAAATAAATCTAGTGAGTGAAGGATGTTTAAGAACTGTTACTCGGAGGGCCTTCCTTCATTAAGAAGTGGTCATTAAATGCAGAGGACCACCAGCCTCAGAAAGCTCCTAGAAAGGCAAAAGCTTAACTTCAGGGCTATATGCCTGGAACACTGTAGGACTGTCATTCAACTTACCTAAAATATCCTGTCATGGTTGCCACTAGCTACCATATTTTGAGCCTTCACAAGGCTATTAAGCACTTCATATACATTTTATCACTGAAGCATCTATATAGTCCCATAAAAAACTATCAATTTTTGGAAGTGGAAACAAATGATTAATAAGTTAAAGTTCAGAAGTGTTACCTCCTTGCTCAAGATCTCCCAGCTAGTAAGTGATGGAATGCAGAATGATCTTGCTATAGAGCCCAAACTCTGAACCACTATGCCAGACTAGCTTGCATTCTGCCAAAAACAACAAAGCTGAAATCCAGAACCACAAGTTTGCCAAGAAAATAACTCACTATAGCAGAGAGAATTTCCACATAGGAAGGGATTTTGCAACACTCTTGACAAAATGAACATTTTGGGGACTTTTTTCCATTAAAGATATAAATAAAGCTATCTATTCTTCTGTGAGTTTCCCAGATCCAGCCATTTTGGTTAAGTTCTCAAGTTGAGACTGTGCAGCAGTATAGGGGAATGTTGATTTATATATAGGTGATCAAAAAATAAAGTGGAAAATGTGTTGTCAGAAATTATTTTTACTTCTTTATGCCCACACTATTTTACTAAGGGATAATTCACATCAGATAAAATGCACAAATCTTAAGTGTACTACTCATAGGTAATTTTGACACATTTCATGCCTATGTAACTACTGCATAGATAGGAATTTAGAGCATGTCTGTTACTGTAAAAAATTCCCTTGGACTCCCTTTAAAGCCAATCTCCACTCTTAGAGGCAACCAGTATTCTGATTTCTGTCATCATAGCTTATGTTTGTATATTCTTGAATTTCAAATAAATGGAATAGCAACAAGTATTCTTTTATGTCTATCTTCTTTTGCTCAATAGAATGTTCTTAAAATTGGTCCATGTTATGTGTATCAGAAGTTAATCCTTTTTTATTGCTAGGTGTTATTTGATTATGTGTATATACCAAAGTTTTTTTATTCATTCTCCTCTGATTAATGCTTGGTGTGTTTTTTTTTTTTACCTAGTTTTTGACAGCCATGAATATAGTTGCTATGTATGAGTTGTCCTGTGGAAATACATTTTCATTCTACTTAGATAAATGCCCAGGAATGGAATTGCTGCATCATAAGGTAAATATATGTTTAACACTCTAAGACTAAGCTAACTGAATTTCAAAGTGGTTGCTTCATTTTATACTCCCATCAGCAACTAAGAGAGTTCTAGTTGCTCCACATGCTCACCAATATGTTTTATGGTCTTTAATTTTAGCCATGCTCATATGTGTGAAGTAATACCTCATGTGTTTTTAATTTGTATTTCCCTCATGAGCAACGATGCTGTGCATCTTATTATGCGACTATTATGGGATATTCGCTAATCCTCCAGTTTTGTTCTCTCTCTCTCTTTTTTTCAATTTTTTTTTAAAAAAGATTTTATTTATTTATTTGTTAGAGAGAGAGAGAGCACAGGCAGACAGAGTGGCAGGCAGAGGCAGAGGGAGAAGCAGGCTCCCTGCCAAGCAAGGAGCCCAATGTGGGACTCGATCCCAGGATGCTGGGATCATGACCTGAGCCGAAGGCAGCCGCTTAACCAACTGAGCTACCCAGGCGTCCCCTTTTTTTCAATTTTTGAAGAAGGTTCTGATCAAGGCAATTGCCCATTAAAACTTTTTTTGGTCTTATTATTTACTTATAAGTGTTCTTTATGTTATAGATTTAAAAAATATGATTTTCTTTGGTGTGTATCTTGTATTTTAATTTTTCTTTGTGTCTTTTGAAGAGTGGAAAATTTCAATTTGATGAAGTTGAATTTACCAATTTTTTTCTTTCATGGGTAATACTTTTGGCTTCCTGCCTGAAAATTCTTTGCAATATAAAGTAACGAAGACTTTCCCTTATATATTCTTCTAAGTTTAATAGTTTTAGTTTTTATATTTGGACCAATAATCTATTTCAAAATAATTTTTATGTTTGTTGTGAGGAAAATGACATAGTTTATTTTTTCCCATGTAGATATCCAGTCATTTCAGCCCTATTTGTTTCCCCCATGGGATTATGTTGTTGACTTTATCAAAATCATTTCACCCCATGTGTGTGGGTCTATTTCTGGAGTCTCCATTCTACTGCCCTATATATACTTTTTTATGCTAATACAAAATTTTCTTGATTACTGTGAGTTTAGAGTAAATCTTGAAATCAGATAGTATAAGTTCTCCAAATTTGTTCTTTATTCAAGATATTTGGCTATTGTATGTCTTTTTCATTTTTGGAGAAGTTTAAAAAATTATCTTATCAATTTATATAAAACTATTAGATTCAATATATATGTCATTTTGTGGAGAATAGATATTTTACCAATATTCAGTCTTTTTTTTTTTTTAAAGATTTTATTTATTTATTAGTTACAGAGAGAGAGCGAGCACAGGCAGACAGGGAGGCAGGCAGAGGCAGAGGGAGAAGCAGGCTCCCTGCCGAGCAAGGAGCCCGATGTGGGACTCGATCCCAGGACGCTGGGATCATGACCCGAGCCGAAGGCAGCCACTTAACCAACTGAGCCACCCAGGCGTCCCTCTTTGGGATTTTTTAATATAGAACTCATACTGTCTGCTATCCCTTTTTATTTCTCATATTGATTATTTATATTTCCTTTATTTATATCTTGAATAATCTTGTTAAGAGTTAAGAATTTGCCAATTTTACTAATCTTTTAAATAAACACTAGATACATTCCACAAATTTGATATGTTGTATATTTATTATTATTCAGTTTGAAATCTTTTCTAATTTCCCTTGTGATTTATTTTTTGACCCATGGGTTATTTAGAAATGGGTTTTAAAAACTCTAAATAGGGACGCCTGGGTGGCTCAGTTGGTTAAGCGGCTGCCTTCGCCTCAGGTCATGATCCCAGAGTCTTGGGGTCGAGTCCCACGTCAGGCTCCTTGCTCAGCAGGGAACCTGCTTCTCCCTCTGCCTCTGCCTGCCACTCTGTCTGCCTGTGCTCGCTCCTGCTCTCTCTCTGCCATAAATAAATAAAATGAAAAAAAAAATAAACAAATAAATAAAAACTAAATATTTGGAGAATTTTATAGATATTGTTATTGATTTATAACTTAATTCCATTTTGGTAAAAGATCATACTCTTAAGATTTTAATCTTCAGAAATTTATTGAGACATATGTTATGACCCAGTATAGGCTTATCTTGGTGAACATTCCATGTGCACTTAAAAAAGAAAAAAAGGTTATCTTGATGTAGTGTTTCATGTATATATGTCAACAAAGTCAAATTGATGATACCACTGTTCAGATTATCTGCATTCTGGTTGATATTTGGTCTTTTTTTCTATCAGTTACTAAGGCATGAGTGAGCTGGTAATAATTCAATTATATTTGTGAATGTGTCTCCTTGCTTCTTAAGTTGTATCAGTTTTTGCTTCATGAATTTTGAGGCTCAAAATCTTCATCTTCTTAAGAGTAGAGTTGTTAAGGAAGCGGAAGGGGATGAGTTAAAAGGACAGACTGAGTACCTCCTAAAAAATCTTTCCTGCTATTTATGTATCCCTATCACCAACTTCCCCTGTCTCATATCACCTTCTAATAAGTATCCAGTTCAACTTCCTCTGGGATAGGAGAGGGGAGTAAGCCTTCCAGCCACTGGGTATTTTTTGCATTATATATTTTTCTTCACAGTTCTAGCTCCACTGTTCACTCTGGAAATGATGCTGCCTCCACAGGGCTTCCCTAAGGCATGAAGTGAATGGTAGATGGTCTCCTTCCTTTCTGTCCCTAAGGCCTTCACTCTTCTCATTTTCAAGTGACAAGGCTCTCTTGGCAGATAAGGCTTTGTTACATGGTTGTAAGTTACAAAGACAATGAGAGGTCTAAGAGGAGTAATTTTAAAATTCAAGTTTAGTATGATTCTTTCTTTTATATAGTCAATCAATCTTCAACAAAGGAGGAAAAATATGCATGAGGAAAAACAGTGTCTTCAATAAATGATGCTGGAAAAACTGGACAGCTACATGCAAAAAAAAAAAAAAGAAACTGAACCACTTTCTTATACTATATACAAAAATAAATTCAAAAGGGATTAAATACCTGAATATGAGACCTGAATCCACAAAAATCCTAGAAAAGAGAAAAGACAGTAATTTCTCTGATATTGGCTATAACAACAGTATTGTAGATATGTCACCTGAGGCAAGGGAAACAAAAGGAAAAATAAACTATTGGGACCACATCAAAATAAAAAACTTCTGCACAGCAAAGGAAACAATCAACAAAACTAAAAGACAACCTTCTGAATGGGAGAAGATGTTTGCAAATGACATATCCAATGAAGGGTTAGTACTCCAAATAAATAAAGAACTTATACAACTCAACACTCAAAACCCAAATAATCTAATTAAAAAATGGGCAGAAGACATGAACAGACATTTCTCCAAAGACATACATGTGGCCAATAGACACATGAAAAGATGTTCAACATCACTAATCACCAGGGAAAGGTAAATCAAACTATAATGATAAATTACTTTATACCTGTCAGAATGGCTAGAATCAAAAGAGAAGAAATAACAAGTGTTGTCAAGGATATGGAGAAAAAAGAACCCTTTAGCATTGTTGGTGGGAATGTAAATTGGTGCAGTTACTATGGAAAATAGTATGGAGATCTCTTAAAAAAAAAAAATCATATGATCCAGTAATTCTACTACTGAGTGTTTACCTAAAGAAAATGAAAACATTAACTTGAAAAGATATGTGCACTTTTATGTTTATTGTAGCATTATTGACAAGAGCCAAGATATGGAAACAACCCAAGTGTCTATTCATAGATGAATTGATTAAGAAAATATGTTTGGCAATGCCATAAAAAAGAATGAGATCTTGCCATTTTGTGACAATGTGGATGGATCTGGACAGTATTATGAGATAAGTGGAGTAAGCCAGACAAAGAAAAATAAACATCATATGATTTCACTTATTTGTGGAATCCAAAAAAATAAAACAAATGAATAAACTAACAAAAAGGAGAATCATACCTATAAATAGAGAACAAACTGATGGGTGTCAGAGGGGAGGTGGGGGTGCACAAAATGGGAGAAGGGGAGTGAGAGGTACAGGCTTCAGTTATGGAATGGATGTCCTGGGGATGAAAGATACCAGACAGGGGATATAGTCAATAGTATAGTCACAGTACTGTGTGGTGACAGATGGTAGCTGCCCTTGAGGTGAGCATAGCATAACACACACAGTTGTCAAATCACTGTTGTACACCTGAAACTAACCTAACATTGTATGTCAACTACACTTCAATTTAAAAATGGAAAACACAAACACCATCATAGAAGTGCAAAGTAAAATCTCAAACTGTATCAACAAAGCTCTTTGTTAACTGTGTGATTAACTATAACTATAAAGTTGAATTTGAATTCCATTTGGGAAGGATAAGAAATGTGTTGTTTAATTTTTGGAGGAGACAGAGATGATCTTCTCATAATTTACTCTAAGTCTGCAAATGGGCACTTAACTGAAATTTCAGAGAAAAGAGGAAAAGATCTTAAGGATCTCTTTCTATGGCTACTTCTAATTTTTCTCTCCCTTCACTCACCTACCTAATCTAAAATTTCATGTATCCCTTTGCAGCATATTATCCCACACTTATGCCCTATTGTTATGGGTGAGTGGATAACTATTTACAAAATTCAACTACAAAGGGGTTTCCTATTTTTCTTTACTTTTCTTGCTCACACACATGTTTAAGATGATTGTGCAACATGGTTGTGGAACATATACACTAATACTGAAGAAGTTTCAAAACTTAGAACCATTTTTGTCTGCTTTCACACTCAAAGCAATCAGTTAAATGAGAACTTTTATAGCTCACTTGAAATTCTTTCTACCTCTGTCACATAGCTTAACCCCAAATGACTCAAAGATATCTACCTAGTGAAGGACTAATTTTGTAGTTGACCAAAGACATGGACAATTGAATATAGGTAATGCCTAATTGATTAACTGTGTATAGAGCCCTGAAGGTTTCTATTTGTGCTCAAGTGACTAGAATCTAGTTTTTTATCTTAAAGGAGCTTAGAGTTTATTGAGACCAAATCTACATTCTCAAAGCACTTTGAGAGAAATTATATATTAAATTTTTTCATAAATGCTAAATGAATTTACAGAGTAAATAAGAGCTGGACAGCAGAAAATGAGTACTTTGAAGGAGGTAATTTTAGAAGACTTTTCTCGGTGCACTTAGGCAAAATAATTTTTAAACATTTCTGCCACTTATATGTTCCAGAAGATATTTGAGTCATGTCAAGGGGAATATCTGGTCCCCTTTGGGAAAGAAAATGAGAAGAAAAATTTTTTTCTGGCGTTTTCTGTCAGGCTGTTGCTTAGTTAAGTCATGGGCAACTGAATTTGATCCAAAGTGAAGTAACAACTTATAAAAATGCAAGCACACTTATAAAAATGTGACATAAGTGGTTGAGTATATATTTTTCAGGCCAGTTAATACCTTGTGAGTACTCTCTAAATTGGCATTTTTTCCTTGGAATTATCCACCTCTGGAGACAATCCAGGTCTGTGCATGTTCCATAGCAAAGTTCTTATGGCACCAGCTTGCTTTCTGTGCTAGTTGAAAATAGGTGAAGATGACAGGATTGTGATCATCTTTTCTGTGGGATGTCTATCTTGTTTTATGGGTAGTATACCATATTAGTGGCCCCAAATGGGACCACTTTCTTGGCATATGATATAATGGCTGAGTCTGTGTCTCATTTCTGACCATGAAGAAGTTACTTCAGCACTCTGAACTTCGATTTCCTCATAACAACTGGAAAACTAAGAATACCTAGCTGTATATAAGTAATTGTATGGATGAAATGAAAATGACTACAAAGCACTTAAAGTTCCTGGCATATAATTAGTGTTCAAGAAAATATTGTCATTGTTAATGACAGAATACTAAGACTGCTTATTCTGATTGTGATCCTTTCTTTTAAGGGGGAGGGACAAAAGGAGAGGGAGAGAGAATCTTTTTTTTTTTTTTTTCAAGATCTTATTTATTTATTTGACAGAGATCACAAGTAGGCAGAGAGGCAGGCAGAGAAAGAGAGGGAAGCAGGCTCCCTGCTGAGCAGAGAGCCCAATGTAGGGCTCCATCTCAGGACCCTGGGATCATGACCTGAGCCACCCAGGTGCCCCAAGGAGGAAGAATCTTAAGGAGGCTCCACACTCAGCCTGGAGCCTGTCACTGGGCTCCATCTCATGAACCTGAGATAAGGACCTGAGCAGAAATCAAGAGTTGGATGCTTCAGTGAGTGAGCCACCCGGGCATCTGATCCTTTCTTCATGTTATTCCTCTTCACGGAACATCCTCTTACTCTTACTTTGCTTAATATTCTAGGCATTTCAAGATGCTTAAATTTCACTGTGATTGTTTTTTTCAGCTGCTTTTGCTTGATTTCTTGTTTGTTTGACCTCTGATTACATTTCCAGGTCAGGTGTGGTGGTTAAATTCAAGGCTTTCGGGCTCAACCTTAGCTGGGTTTAAATTTTGACTCTACACTCATTGGCTGAATGGGGGGATCAGAGAAAAGAGTAATGAATTAGGAGTTAGAATCTAGTTCTAGCCTTGACTTTGCCTTCATATAACTCTTTGAGACTGAACCTATTTTGGTCTCAGTTTCCATATGTACAAGAGAAGAGTGAATTAGAAGAGAAAGGATCTCTAAGCTCCTTCTAACATTTGACATTCAAAACTATGAATTTAGCATAGAGAATCTTAAGATGTGGTGTTCAGTTGTCTAAAATTGTTGTTGTTCTATGCAGCCAGGGTAGAACTTCTTCCTGTTTTCTTGAAGAAGCTGAAAAAATGCTTTGAACTACATGTTTGAATGAGATTTTCTGTTAATATGTATTGCTGATTTTGCCATACTATCTTTAGTTTCCTGGATACAGAAACATTGAAATTGTTCCTCATTAATTAAGAGGAGAACATTTAGGGACAGTTAGTCTATTTCTTTGCTTCTAAAACTGCAGAGTAAACATAATCCTCCAAACCCATTCTGGAGTTTTCTTATCCAACCATATTATGGCTTTGCAATGTCACATGTGTTCTCAAGAAATACACATGTTATTCTATGGAAAGCAAAGTAGGGTGGGTATAGCGCCATGTGTTTGGAGGGTTGAAAATATTGTTTATCAAAGGGATATTTTCATGTGTTAGATATTGCATATTTTTAAAAAAGATTTATTTATTAGAGAGAACGGGGGGGTTGGAGAGGCAGAAGGAGAGGAAGAGAGAATCTCTAGCAGACTTCCTGCTGAGCAAGGAACCTGATGTGGGGCTCAATCCCATGACCTTGAGATCATGACCTGAGCTGAAATCAAGACCTGAGCTGAAATTAAGAGTCTGATGCTTGTCTTGGTAGCTCTGTAGGTTAAGTGCAGAACTCTTGGTTTTGGCTCAGGTCTTGATCTCAAGGTGGTGGGATCCAGCCCAGAGCCCTGTAATGGGCTCAGCAAGAGTCTGCCTGAGACTTTCTCCCTTACCTTCTGATCCTCAATACCCTCCCCCATGCATTATTCTCTTCCTCTTTCTCTCTCCCTCTCTCAAATAAATAAATAAATAACTCTTAACAAAAAAAAAAAAGATGTTCTGGGTCGAGTAAAATACTCCCCAAATAATGATTAAAGTTCTTGTATCAAAGTCACCAAAGAGAGGGTGATAATGAAGAAAAACATCTTGCTTTTAACTAAAAAGCACATTGAACCTGTGATTTGCATTTTTATGCAGCCCTTAGAATACCATTTACTAATTGTATTTGCGGGAGTTGGTTGTAATAATAAATCGCTAAACTCTGAACACAACAGAGAATGAAATTGCCCTGAACTAAAAGTAAAATTTAGAAAATCCCTTATTAAAAAAATATCTCTGTGTTCCCCCTGTACACTCCCATGAAGGCTGACAAACAAGCCCTGGTAAACTCTTTGATAATAGGAATGATTAAGACAGAAGAAAATGGGGACGCCTGGGTGGCTCAGTTGGTTAAGCGGCTGCCTTCGGCTCAGGTCATGATCCCAGCATCCTGGGATCGAGTCCCACATCGGGCTCCTTGTTCAGCAGGGAGCCTGCTTCTCCCTCTGCCTCCACCTGCCACTCTGTCTGCCTGTGCTCTCTCTCTCTGACAAATAAATAAATAAAATTAAAAAAAAAAAAAAGACGGAAGAAAATGTAAGAATGAGCCTATTATATTGCAACTTAATCAGTGTAATCCAAAGGAACAAGCCAGTAGTTTGTTAATAGGGCTCCAGAAAGCAGCGTCATTAAAGTATGCAATGTTGTTCCAATAGGCCTTTTAAATGAGCAACTCCTAGGAAACTTGGACCAAATAAATGGCAATAAATAATGATAAAAAATCAGATCAAACAGAGACATCAAAAGTAATGAGGTTAGCTGTAATTAGACTCATTTGGACAAATTTTTTCTCCATAGATTTCAAGGTTTGCATGGCAGCAACTAGAGATGACTAAACATGGAGAGAGGGTGTTTATTTTGCAAACTGTGGGGACCACAACAGGGCTTACAGTGCAGCTGGATCTACTTCACAGATTCATCTGTTCCCTTCGAGGGAGATTAGCAGAGGGGACAAGGACAAAAAGGCCAAACCCTTTCACTTTTGAATCTACCCCAAACCCTCCCCATATCCATAGGTACAACTGTGCTCTTTTGGGGGGATATGGGATATTCCTGTATTTCAGGCTTTTGGGCGCCTGGGTGACTCAGTGGGTTAAGCCTCTTCCTTCGGCTCAGGTCATGATCTCAGGGTCCTGGGATTGAGTCCCGCATTCAGCTCTCTGCTCGGCGGGGAGCCTGCTTCCTCCTCTCTCTCTCTGCCTGCCTCTCTGCCTACTTGTGATCTCTTTCTGTCAAATAAATAAATAAAATCTTAAAAAAAATTAGTATATTTCAGGCTTTTACTAAGAAAAATGCCTTCAGCAAACAAACTTCCTTCACTGGATTTCTAGACCAGGGGAGGGGTGAGGGAGAGGAAAGAATCATTTTTTCAAGGGGAAACATACAACAGCAATGCCATTCTGATGATTTACTATAGGATTAAATAACTCACTTGAAAATATTTTTGCTTTGTTTTAATTCTTTTGAAAGTAAGGTTTAGATTTTATTAAAAATCAAATTTTTGTTTCATTTGGTGCTTAGTACATGCTCTGAAATGTACTAGACCACTGGGGCCAGAGGAAGGAAACATGCATGGTTCATATACCCTGGAACAGAGTAGTTGAGCACATTAAACAGTTGGGAATCAAAGCAGGATGCTAATTTATGAGGCACAAACTGAAACACTTCCATAAAATTAGAACATTAAATTTGGGATGAGCAGGCAGGGAAGTTTTAAGGGAAGAATAGTGGCTTGTGTTAGAGTTTAAGTGTCATTTCAAGACTGTTAAGAAATACATAGTAATAGGAAAATTAGTATCATCTTTTCATTTTTACTCTTTCCTGATTCCAGGCCTTTGCTCATGACATTCTTTTTCATCTGGAATATTGCTCCTGTCAATGTAACCAATCACTTCTTTCAAAATCTGGCTCAGAGCACACCTAATTCCTTTGCACTTTATCATTTTCAATAATCCCATCTGACTGTGCTATTTATCATTTTAATTGTTCTTGTGTCATTGGCTTGGGTGGACCACTTTTGCTAAACTTAAACTACTAATGAACAACAACAACAACAAAAATGCAGCATCTTATTCATTTCATATGATTTGGTGTTTTTATTTTCCTTTTATTATTTCACCACCCAGTAAAAGTTTTTGTACCTAGAAAGTTGCTTGTTTCATGTGAATTTATTTTTCTGAATTTTTAGAGTGAGTTCAGAAAAGTTCTTCTATTTCTTCATAGCTCCCCCATTGCTTTTTTTCACCCCTTAAAAATAAAGACTTATTTTCTGTTTTTTTTTCTGCTTTGTTCCTTTCTCCTACAGTGGTCTAGATTTTCCTTTGTTCTTGTCGTCTCTAATTTGCTTGATATATAAAAATCAGCTTTTTAAAGATATAATTTGTATTTTAGATACAAAATTAGATGGATGTTGATAAATCCACACAGTATTATAACTAACATCCCAGCCATGGTCTAGAACATTCTATTACCCTGAAAGTCCCCTCACATCTCTTTGAAGGCAAACCCCTCCCCCATCAGCAACTTTAAAAAAAATTAAAAAAAAATTTTTTATAAACATATAAGGTATTATTAGCCCCAGGGGTACAGGTCTGTGAATCGCCAGGTTTACACACTTCACAGCACTCACCATAGCACGTACCTTCCCCAATGTCCATAACCCCACCACCCTCTCTCTACCTGCCCCCCTCCCCCAGCCACCCTCAGTTTGTTTTGTGAGATTAAGAGTCTTTTATGGTTTGTCTCCCTCCAGACCCCATCTTGTTTCATTTATTCTTTTCCTATCCCCCAACCACCCCCACCACATTGCATCTCCACTTCCTCATATCAGGGAGATCATATGATAGTTGTCTTTCACCAACTGACTTATTTCCCATCAGCAACTTTTGATCTGATTCTGTCACCACAGTCTTTCCTTATATTTTATACAAACAGAATTGTATAGTGTGTAATAGTAAGTGTGATGTTAAATCTCAGGCTCTTTACCTATACCTACTGCCTCTGCTTAGAATATTAAAAATGGTTAAGTAGGGACACCTGGGTGGCTCAGTCAATTAAGCATTTGTCTTTGGCTCAGATCATGGTCCTGGGGTCATGGGATCAAGCCCCACATCAGGTTCCCTGCTCAGGAGGGCGTTTGCTTCTCCTCTTGCTCCCACTCTATCTCTCTCTCTCTTTCTGTCTCAATAAATAAAATCCTTTAAAAAAATGGTGAAGAGCTCTTTTGGTCAAGATGGCAGAGAAGTAGCAGGCTGAGACGACATCAGGCAGCAGGAGATCAGCTAGATAGCCTATCAAACCATTCCGAACACCTACGAATCCAACAGGAGATTGAAGAGAAAAAGAGCAACAATTCTAGAAACAGAAAATCGACCACTTTCTAAAAGGTAGGACCAGCGGAGAAGTGAATCCAATGCAACAGGAAGATAGACCCCAGGGGGAGGGGCCGGCTCCTGGCAAGCGGCGGAACAACGGAGCACAAAATCAGGACTTTTAAAGTCTGCTCCACAGAGGGACATCACCCCAGAGGCTAAACTGGGGTGAAGACCTCACGGGGACAGCGTGGACTCAGGTCCCGCGGGGTCACAGAAGGATCAGGGGTGTCTGAGTGTTGCAGAGCTCACAGGTATTAGAGTGGGGAAGCCTGCAGTGGAGACAGAGCTGAGGAGTGAGCTCTCAACTCGAGGCTTCCTAGAGCCGTGGTCTGTGACACGGGCCAGTGCTCTGTGCGAGGGGTCCCCACAAGATGTGGGGAGACTCCGACCTGGGAGAGCCCAGAGATTTGCGGGGTTCGGAGACTCCAGATGGAACACTGTGCCAGAGACAGAGATGCTTGGTCACAGGCTGGGTGAGCTCGGAGCACAGCCAGAAGCCAGTGAGACGGGAGAGATAGCGTGCTATTTTCTCCAAGCACGGCAGGAGGCTGGGGAGACTGGAGTGATTAAACGCTTTTCTCTGAAGGCGTACTGAAGACTGGGGCCCCGAGCTATCTGCTCCTCTGAACCGGAGATTGGGAGGCTGCCATTTTCATTCCCGTCCTCTGAAACTCTACGGAAAGCATTCAGGGAACAAAAGCTCCTGAAAGCGAATCTGAGAAGATTACTTAGCCCGGCCCCTGATAAGGGCGGTACAATTCCGCCTGGGGCAGAGACACTTGAAAATCACTACAACAGGCCCCTTCCCTAGAAGATCAACAAGAAATCCAGCCAAGACCAAGTTCACTTAACAAGGAGAACAGTGGATTCTTATCTGGACAAAATGACAAGGCGGGAAAACTCACCACAAAAAAAAGAACAGGAGGCAGGACCGAAGGCTAGGGACCTAATCAATACAGACATTGGTAATATGACAGATCTGGAATTCAGGAAGATGATTCTCAGCTTCTAGCCGGGCTTGAAAAAGGCATGGAAGATATTAGAGAAACGCTGTCAGGAGATATAAAAGCCCTTTCTGGAGAAATAAAAGAACTAAAATCTAATCAAGCTGAAATAAAAAAAGCTATTAATGAGGTGCAATCAAAAATGGAGGCTCTTACTGCTAGGATAAATGAGGCAGAAGACAGAATTAGTGATATAGAAGACCAACTGACAGAGAATAAAGAAGCTGAGCAAAAGAGAGACAAACAACTACTGGACCACGAGGGGAGAATTCGAGAGATAAGTGATGCCATAAGACGAAACAACATTAGAATAATTGGGATTCCAGAAGAAGAAGAAAGAGAAATAGGAGCAGAAGGTATACTGGAGAGGATTATTATAGAGAATTTCCCTAATATAGCAAGGGGAACAAGCATCAAAATCCAGGAGGTGCAGAGAACACCCCTCAAAATCAATAGGAACCGACCCACACCCCGCCATTTAATAGTAAAATTTACAAGTCTTAGCGACAAAGAGAAAATCCTGAAAGCAGCACAGGACAAGAAGTCTGTAACGTACAATGGTAAAAATATTAGATTGGCAGCAGACTTATCCACAGAGACCTGGCAGGCCAGAAAGAACTGGCATGATATATTCAGAGCACTAAACGAGAAAAACATGCAGCCAAGAATACTTTATCCAGCTAGGTTATCATTGAAAATAGAAGGAGAGATAAAAAGCTTCCAGGACAGGGGAGGAGTCAAGATGGCGGAGAAGTAGCAGGCTGAGACGACATCAGCCAGCAGGAGATCAGCTAGATAGCCTATCAAACCATTCTGAACACCTACAAATCCAACAGGAGATCGAAGAGAAGAAAAACAACAATTCTAGAAACAGAAAATCGACCACTTTCTGAAAGTGATTGAAACAGTCATCCAAAATCTCCAAACAAACAAAAGCCCAGGGCCAGATGGCTTCCCAGGGGAATTCTACCAAACATTTAAAGAAGAATTAATTCCTATTCTCCTGAAACTGTTCCAAAAACTAGAAATGGAAGGAAAACTTCCAAACTCATTTTATGAGGCCAGCATCACCTTGATCCCCAAACCAGACAAGGATCCCATCAAAAAAGAGAATTACAGACCAATATCCTTGATGAACACAGATGCGAAAATTCTCACCAAAATACTAGCCAATAGGATCCAACAGTACATTAAAAGGATTATTCACCACGACCAAGTGGGATTTATTCCAGGGCAGCAGGGTTGGTTCAACATCCGCAAATCTTTCAATGTGATACAGTACATTAACAAAAGAAAGAACAAGAACCATATGATACTCTCAATAGATGCTGAAAAAGCATTTGATAAAGTGCAACATCCCTTCCTAATCAAAACTCTTGAAAGTGTAGGGATAGAAGGCACATACCTCAATATTATCAAAGCCATCTATGAAAAACCCACGGCAAGTATCATTCTCAATGGAGAAAAACTGAGAGCTTTTCCGTTAAGGTCAGGAACACGGCAGGGATGTCTGCTATCACCACTGCTATTCAACATAGTACTAGAAGTCCTAGTCTCAGCAGTCAGACAACAAAAAGAAATTAAAGGCATCCAAATTGGCAAAGAAGAAGTCAAACTATCGCTCTTTGCAGATGATATGATACTCTATGTGGAAAACCCAGAAGGCTCCACTCCAAAACTGCTAGAGCTTGTACAGGAATTCAGTAAAGTGTCAGGATATAAAATCAATGCACAGAAATCAGTTGCATTTCTTTACACCAACAACAAGACAGAAGAAAGAGAAATTAAGGAGTCAATCCCATTTACAAGTACACCCAAAACCATAAGATACCTAGGAATAAACCTCACCAAAGAGGCAAAGAATCTATACTCAGAGAACTATAAAGTACTCATGAAAGAAATTGAGGAAGACACAAAGAAATGGAAAAATGTTCCATGCTCATGGATTGGAAGAATAAATATTGTGAAAATGTCTATGCTACCTAAAGCTATCTACACATTTAATGCAATGCCTATCAAAATCCCATCCAATTTTTTCAAGGAAATGGAACAAATAATCCTAAAATTTATATGGAACCAGAAAAGACCTCGAATAGCCAAAGGAATATTGAAAAAGAAAGCCAACGTTGGTGGCATCACAATTCCGGACTTCAAGCTCTACTACAAAGCTGTCATCATTAAGACAGTATGGTACTGGCACAAAAACAGACACATAGATCAATGGAACAGAATAGAGAGCCCAGAAATAGACCCTCAACTCTATGGTCAACTAATCTTCGACAAAGCAGGAAAGAACATCCAATGGAAAAAAGACAGCCTCTTCAACAAATGGTGTTGGGAAAATTGGACAGCCATATGCAGAAAAATGAAATTGGACCATTTCCTTACACCACACACGAAAATAGACTCAAAATGGATGAAGGACCTGAACGTGAGAAAGGAATCCATCAAAATCCTTGAGGAGAACACAGGCAGCAACCTCTTCGACCTCAGCCGCAGCAACTTCTTCCTAGGAACAACGCCAAAGGCAAGGGAAGCAAGGGAAAAAATGAACTATTGGGACTTCATCAAGATCAAAAGCTTTTGCACAGCAAAGGAAACAGTCAACAAAACCAAAAGACAACTGACAGAGTGGGAGAAGATATTTGCAAACGACATATCAGATAAAGGGCTATTATCCAAAATCTACAAAGAGCTTAGCAAACTCAACACCCAAAGAACAAATAATCCAATCAAGAAATGGGCAGAGGACATGAACAGACATTTCTGCAAAGAAGACATCCAGATGGCCAACAGACACATGAAAAAGTGCTCCACATCACTGGGCATCAGGGAAATACAAATCAAAACCACAATGAGATACCACCTCACACCAGTCAGAATGGCTAAAATGAACAAGTCAGGAAATGACAGATGCTGGCGAGGATGTGGTGAAAGGGGAACCCTCCTACACTGTTGGTGGGAATGCAAGCTGGTGCAACCACTCTGGAAAACAGCATGGAGGTTCCTCAAAAAATTGAAAATAGAGCTACCTTATGACCCAGCAATTGCACTACTGGGTATTTACCCTAAAGATACAAATGTAGTGATCCAAAGGGGCACATGTACCCGAATGTTTATAGCAGCCATGTCCACAATAGCCAAGTTATGAAAAGAACCTATATGTCCATCAACAGATGAATGGATAAAGAAGAGGTGGTATATATATACGATGGAATACTATGCAGCCATCAAAAGAAATGAAATCTTACCATTTGCGATGACATGGATGGAACTAGAGCGTATTATGCTTAGCGAAATAAGTCAACTGGAGAAATACAACGATCATATGATCTCCCTGATATGAGGAAGTGGAGATGCAACGGGGGTGGGGGTTAAGGTGGTAGGAAAAGAAAAAATGAAACAAGATGGGATTGGGAGGGAGACAAACCAAAAGAGACTCTTAATGTCATAAAACAAACTGAGGGGGTTGGGGGGAAGAGGGGTTGGGAGAGGGTGGTGGGGTTACATTATATGTTTAAATAAAAAAGCTTAAATTAAAAAAAAATGGTGAAGTAGTTGAAGTTGAGCTGATTGCTCAAGATTGCCTCTTGGCTACCAAGGGAATCCAATCTGGTCCCATTCAGACCCAAGAGCCTCATTAATAATTGATCAGTAAATAAAAAACCTACTAACTAATGGCATACTACTGTTAATAATTATAAGCAACTGGAATAGACCTTGGGGAATCCACAAATGAGTAAAATATATTTCTGTCTTCCAGAGTTTTCTGCTGGTAGGGTAGATAAGAGCAGAACAAACTCTAATACCCCAGAAAGTAGGGGAGAAGAGCATACAAAACATTCTAGAAGTTCATTGGGAAAGGAGAGGGTATTTCACTAGAGAACTGGAAAACTCATTTGTTTGTTTGTTTTTTCCTTTAAGATTTTATTTATTTGACAGAGAGAAGCACAGCAAGAGAGGGAACACAATCAGGGAGAGTGGGAGAGGGAGAAGCAGGCTTCCTCCTGAGCAGGGAGCCCCATGCAGGGCTGGATCTCAGGACCCTGGGATCATGCCCTGAGGCGCAGACAGACGCTTATGCTTAACATCTGAGCCACCCAGGCACCCTGGAAAACTTGTTTTAAAAAGAAGAATCTTCGATCTTGACCTTGGAAAAAGTAAAATTTCAAGAGGAGGTATTGCTGAAGTGGTATTTCAGGGTGTGACAATAATGTGGACATCTTTGGGAATGCAAAATAATGGTTTCCCAAAGATGTCCATGTCTTAGTCCTTGATACCTGCTAATATGTTAATTTATATGACAAAATGTACTTTGCAAATGTGATGAAGGATCTTGGAATAAGGACGTTATATTGGGTTCCCAATGTAATCTTACGGATCCTTTGAAGAGGGATGCAGGAGGGTTGGGGTCACAGAAGGAGACCTTCGAGAGAGAGACAGAGGAAAGGCTGATTCTTGAAGTTGGTATGTAACTGGCTTTGAAGAAGGAAGAAGGAGCCATCAGCCAGGGAATGCAAGTAGCTTCCAGAAGCAAGAAAAGGCAAAGAAACAGATTCTCCCCTAGAGTCTCCAGAAGGAAAATAATTCTGCTATCACATTAATTTAGGCTGTAAGATCCATTTCTAATTTCTCACCTCCAGGATGGTAAGATAATAAATATGTCTTTTTAGGGCCCTTCGGGGTAATTTGTGGCAATAGTAATTGGAAACTAATACATTGAGAAAGTGCATCTTTTAGGAAATAGAGAGTAGGACAGTTTGGATATAGTCTAATATTTGTAAGGGAGTAGTGGGAAACAGGGTTGAATTTGTAGGTTGGGAAAGGAGCAGTCATCTTGGCATATAGTAAATACTCAAAAATATTTGCTAAATGCATTTGTTTTATATATTAACACAGCTTAAATTGTATTCCTCCCAGATGCATATGTCAGTGTCCTAACCCTTAGGACCTCAGAACATGACTTTACTTGGAAATAGGATCATTGCAGATACAGTTATTTAGGATGAGGTTACAATGTAGTAGGATGAGCCCCTAATCCAATAGGACTAGTGTCCTTATGAAAGAGGTAATTTGGATACAAACACACACAGGGAGAACACCATGTGAAAAAGAAAGCAGAGATCAGGGTGATGCTTCTACAAGCCAAGGAACCTTCCAGACTGCCAGCAAACTACTAGGGGCTAGGAGAGAGGCATCACATAGATTCTCCCTCACAGCCCTCAGGAGGAACCAACCCTGCCCAGACCTTTATCTCAGACTGCTAGCGTGCAGAGCTGTGAGATGGTACATTTCTGTTGTGCAAGCCACTCAGTGTGTGATACTTTGTTATGGCACCAATACACATATATTTATATGTGTAACCAATACACATATATTTAGGAAAAATGGGGAGACATAGAAGCAGTCAGTCTGTGACTTAAAAAAATTGATCAGGCAGCATTGTATGGAGTGATCCGGACAGTGAGAAGAGAAGTCATGAGGGCTAACATGGGAATGCAACAGACTAGAGAGCACTGAGAGTGAGCAGAACAGCACATTTTGGTAATCAAAGTTTTCACACTGAAAGTCATGACACATAGTGTTTAAGAGGACATCAGCACAGAGTGTTTGGAATCATGGTTGTCCTAGGAAATACAATCTATGTCAGTAGTTCAAGTGTATTATATAGAACACAAGTCCTACAAAATGCTCTTGAAAAACCTTTTTCAGTCAAATATGTAAGGAAAACTCAATATTTTAGAGTACTAAAAGCTCTGAGAAGTCTTGCATAAAAAGAAGTCAATTCAACTTTGTATAATTCAGCACTTCTCAAACTTATGTGAACTGCAACTTATTTTCATGAATTCCTTTCATATCCATGGAATATTCTTGGGACATCTTGCTCTAGATATGACCTATTCTCTAAGACCTATGCTGTTCACTATAGTGTTGGTAACCATATGTGGCTATTGGGCTTGGAAACACAGCTAATGTAAGTTGAGATATGCTCTAAGTATAAATATACACAAGATTTCAGGGACACCTGGGTGGCTCAGTGGGTTAAAGCCTCTGCCTTCGGCTCAGGTCATGATCTCAGGGTCCTGAGATCAAGCCCCACATCGGGCTCTCTGCTCAGCAGGGAGCCTGTTTCCCCCTCTCTCTCTGCCTGCCTCTCTGCCTACTTGGGATCTCTGTCTGTCAAATAAATAAATAAAATATTTAAAAAATATATACACAAGATTTCAGTATGAAGTTTCCTCAAAAAGTTAAGAATAGAACTACCCTACACTTCAGCAAGTGCACTACTATGTATTTACCCAAAGGATATAAAAAATACTGATTCGAAGGGATACATGCATCTTGATGATTATAGAAGCATTATCAGCAATAGTCAAATTATGGAAAGAGCTCAAATGTCCATTGACTAATGAATAGAGAAGTTGTGGTATGTGTATGTATGTATACACACACATATATGTGTTTGTGTGTATACGATGTGTATACAATGGAATATTACTCAGACATGAAAAAGAATGAAATCTTGCCATTTGCAATGACATAGCTGGAGCTAGAGAGTACTATGCTAAGTGAAATAAGTCGGTCAGAGAAAGACAAATACCATATGATTTCACTCATATATGGAATTTAAGAAATGAAGCAGATGGACATTGGAAAAAAGAGAGAGGCAAACCATAAAACAGACTCTTAATAATAGAGCCCAAAGTGAGGGTTGCTGGAGGGGATGTGGGTGGAGGGATGAGTTAAATGGATGATGGGTATTAAGGAGGGCACTTGTGATGAGCGCTGGGTGTTGTATGTAAGTGATGAATCACTAAATTCTACTCCTGAAACTTATGTTACACTATATGTTAACTAACTGGAATTTAAATAAAAACTTGAAGTAAAAAAAAAAAAA
>ML104218.1:165916-213192 GCA_003697995.1 Taxidea taxus jeffersonii | reverse complement strand
AAAAAAAAAAAAAGAAAAAAGTAATAAGTGTACATAAGATTTCAAAGCCTTAGGGTGGAAATAATGTAAAATACCTCAATAACTTTTGTATTGTTTGCCATATTAAAATAATAATACTTTGGATAGACTGGGTTAAGCAAGATATATTATTAAAATTAATTTCACCTATTTCTTTAAAATGTTTTAATGTGACTACTAGAAATTTAGATGACCAAGATTCTATTTCTGTTGGATAGCACTGCTCTCTATCCTATTTGTTCAGTATTCTTTATGATTTCTAGGTTCTTTTTAAGAACTAAAACATTCTAGGCTTCATCCTTTTCTCAAGCTTGTAACAATTTCAAGGATGCTAGTACAAGACAGGATTCATGGATCAAAATTAGAGGATAGTTTAGTATTTATGGCAATAGCAGTAGCCAGAATACCAATATTTTTTTTTCACTAGTTCCCAGAGTGTCAGTTCCCATGGGCAATATTAAGATACCTACACACTCACTGGGTGGCATTACAGGAGAATCTTGAGCTTAGGAAACCCTAATTCTCTCTAATAGTCAGTTAGCATGCCTATCCTTTGCTCTACAGGGAAGCATTATCTTTATCGCACTGGACAGTAACCTTGTCTGCAGTTTGGTCTGGAAGAAGACACTATCTCTATCCATTAAGACAGTAAGCAAACCTGCCCTTTTCTGTGAGTGGAGTAACTCTATCTTTGCTATACAAATATCCTTGAAAAGATGATCTGGAACAAAGAATAATCAGTGTCTTGCTTACAAGATATTTGGAAATACAAGAATTGTCCCCCAACTGTTCTCTTCTCAAAGACCTTATTACTGAAAAAATATGTGGAAATTGAAGACCACTCCTTGGCTTTCCAACCTGTGTTTAAAAGATTAAAGATAAGGAAAACACTTGAGTGGATACCCAGGAGAGAATTTTAATTCCCCAGTGTATGGGAGAATATCAGAGTCTAGAAGAGACTCTAGACTCTACATGCCACAGTTTTGCCTTCCTAAATGTTGTTTCAATTGCTAGAAGATAATATCTTGCACTTACTTAAGCTTCTTGGACCACTCTGATGTATGTCAGAGCCTGATGGGAAAGCTGACAGGACCCAACACTCCTACTATCCCTGTTGGGTAGTATGTAGATGGGACCTTAATCACATGCCTTAATCATCTCCCCCTCTCCTGAATGAATAAGATACAATTTAATACTAATAAAGTACTACATATGTAAACACATATTGTCAAATATATAGTAATGTACAAGGTTTATAGAACTTATTTGGTCAACTACATAGCAGCTACCTTCAAAAATTCATAGGGAAGCAGACTCGAAATCCAATAATAATACCATCATGTAAAATACCTTCTGTAATAGTGTCCTGAAATTTTAGAATCTTGTTTTATTCCCGATGGTGGAAAAATTTTCTCCTTTGGAAAATGGTTAGATTTCTGTAAACATCTCGAAGTCATTCATTTATTGCCAAGTCCTGGGAATAAGTTGAGTAATAAGAAGCATAGTACTTTTTTTAAAGTAAACAAAGTTTGATGTTAAGATTCTGTCTTATTGATTAAAGTGGCTCAGACAGTAGTTTTAAGGCAATTTTAGAAGAGGAGTTCCAAAATTCTTTTGAGTAAAGACAGTGTTTCCTGAATAATTACATAGCTCTATTAAGTGACATAGCTCTGAAAGTGTATGCTCTTTCTGATTACATAAATGTTAGCAATGATGTTTTAAAATTATTATTCTATTCCATGTATTATTCCTCTGAGCATATTAATAATAAGCTGATAATTATGGATCCTTTTACCATGCTAAATAATTTGTAGTGTTAACTCTCAAAAATTCTATTTACAGGGTAGATACTGAGACACAGAAAGGTTCAGTAACTTGTCCAAGATCACTCAGTTTGTGGCAGACTCAGAATTTGAGCAAAGGCATATTTTGCCTGTGTACTATTTCATTAAGCCAAACTAAAGGGACAAAGTTTGAAATATGCATAATCACATGCTAACTTCTGTATTTTCACAAAAACATTTAATCAAAGATTTGTATATATTGTGCCAAAAAAGATAAAGTCCTTTTTTGGACTTTTATACTCTGTAGTCTATATATATACTGGTTCTATTCAGTTTCAGTAGTTCATTTTCATATTTAATGTCTCCCTTGAGTACACAAAGGATGTGAAAATCTCATGTGAGATGTAAATCTAGTTTTGCCTTTAAATGTGTTTTCAGTCTGTTATATTTATAGATACAAAATCATAGAAAAAAGATATTGAAAATTCTATTAAACCATGTATAAAAACCCCTGCCTACTCCCAAGAAATGACCAGCTTCAAAATCAAGGAGCTAGACTTATTATATAGTCTTTATAGGTTTCTTTGTGTAGGAATCCTACTTACAGGAATATTATAATTGAAGTCATTCTTCGAAGTCTTGGAAATAGAATACAAATGTTTCTGATTTTGAGGTGCAGCATAAAAATGTATCTCTCAAAAATAGCCTAGAAATAAGATTCATTCAGTTATTCAGTCATTCACATTTTTAATTAAATAAATAGTTATTTAGTTCATTCTATGTACATGGTATAATCTTAGGGAACACAGAGGACATAAAGATGTGTGAAACAAGTTGCCTCCCCATAGAGTTTGCAATCTAATTGAGAAACAAAACATGGGCACAAATGACGGGAATGCAAGGCTGTATATGATCCAAGGAAATTAATTTCAATTCAGTTCAACCAACTTCACTGAATCCTTCTTGTGTGTTCATGTTTTACTGGATACCCATGATGTAAGCATGAATAAAATACTTGTAATCTGGAAAAGTTCTTGGAGTAAAGTTGGTCTTTATAAGGAATGACTGTGTAGCATTTAAAGCTGAGGAAGAAGTAAGTTTCTTGTCATCAGAGATGTGATACACAGGTTGGTGGGGACATACTGGGGACACAGAAAAGGAATTAAAACACAGATGATGGGTTGCAGTATTTGACCATTTGACCTTCAAATCTTGAGACTCTATACTCTTCACTTTAAGCCTCTCTATGCTTTTTTCAGGGGAACACAGGTGTTTCAGAAGTTCTCAAGTCACCACGTGTCTGGAATTGCCTACTCCAAGTTTAGATGGAGTCTTCCTGCTATGGAGGAGTTGAAATGTTCCTTTAGAAGCTCTGATTACTGTTATTAAACATAGAAGTATTATCAGCCCCAAAAACACTGTTTGCTGTCACTTATTTTCTTATTTTGAGGCCTTATTCAAAGAGCCTTATTCAAATGTTTTTTCATTTAAAGAAATACTATAAAGTAATCACAAAGATTGATCAAAATTCAGTATACAGTAGTTGGCCCTTTTAAAAACACCTTCGCACAGTTTGTCTAAAATCCAAAGTTTTCTCTTGAGAATCTTTGACTCACTTCAAATAGTATGCAAAATACTGTACTTGGGGGCAACTAACTGGATTTATCAAGAGTGAAAGAGAAAATGGAGATCGTTTGCAGCAAATAGCACAATGTGGCTACAATGCTCATTTTAAGAATATTTTGAAGTATTGTCCTCTAAGTTGGTCTTCTTTCTTATTTTGGTTTAAAGGCTTGAGAGTAATGAAAATAAAGTATTTCCACATCCAAAATAAGAATGTCAATTTTCATTTTTGTCTTTTTTTCCTCTATAAAATTAACCATAAATAACCATAATTTACAAAGTAAATCATAAATAATTAACCATAAATAACCATAAAAATATTTGAGATATAAAATATTCATGGTTACATTTTACTTTCTAGTCTGTTTCCTAAAAGCTTCTCTTATAAATTTTATCTCAGATGAAAGAAGACTTTTCCAGTGATTCTAAAACTATCACTGCATGGGTTTCTAATGAGGAGTTTTGTTGTGTCATGAGCCCTTAAAGCATGTATTATAGCAAGTGGTATGAATCTGGTGGGAGATGAAGGGATTTGGGTGAGTTGGACTTAAACAAAACAAAACAGATGTTTGAGTCATTTTAATCATGGTCCATGAGGATTGAACTCCAGGCCCATCTGAATGGCAAAGCAGGTTGGCTTGGCTACTTTCAGACAGAAAGTCAGAGTGGGAAAACCATTGGAAAGCATGTTTGCTTTTATAAAGTGGGTTTGAAATTTGCTGTAGGGTGGAGTTAATTTTCAAGAAGATTGCTTGTAGCAGTGACTAAGACTGTAGATTTATAACTAGATTGGCTAGGTTCATATCTAAACTTGACTGTTTATTAAACTTTTTATTTTCTCTTTAGACAATTAACTATTCTGTGCCTAGGTTTTCTCATCTTTAAATTGGGAATAATTTATTAGTACCTCAATAGTTGTAATAATTGAGTGAGTAAGAGAGGTAAAGAGTTTTGAAGTCCTAGCAACAACAATCAGATAACAAAAAGAAATAAAAGGTATTCAAATTGGCAAAGAAGAAGTCAAACTCTCTTCAGAGATGACATGACATTTTATGTAGAAGACTCAAAAGGCTCCACCCCCAAATTACTAGAACTGATACAGCAATTCATTAATGTGCTAGGATACAAAATCAATGCACAGAAATCAGTTTCTTTCTTAAACATGAACAATGTAACTGTAGAAAGAGAAATTAGGGAATCATTCCATTTACAATAGCACCAAAAATCATAAGATACTTTGGAGTAAACCTAACCAAAGAGGTAAAAGGAACTATACTCTAGGAACTACAGAACACTCATGAAAGAAATTGAAGAGCACAAAAAGGTGGAAAAATATTCCATGCTCATGGATCAGAAGAATAAACATTGTTACAATGTCTGTGCTACCAGAGCAATCTATACTTTCAACGCCATCCTAATCAAAATACTAACGGCATTTTTCAAAGAGCTGGAACAAACAATCCTAAAATTTGTATGGAATCAGAAAAGACCCAGAATCACCAAGGAAATGTTGAAAAACAAAACAAAACAAAACAAAAAGCAAAGCTGGGGGCATCACGTTGCCTGATTTCAAATTATATTACAAAGCTGTGATCACCAAGACCGCTTGGTATTGGCACAGAAACAGACATATAGACCAGTGGGAGAGAATAGAAAGCCCAAATGTGAACACTCAACTCTATGGTCAAATAATCTTTAACAAAGCAGGAAAAAATAATCAATGGAAAAAAGAGTCTTCAATAAATGGTGTTGGAAAAATTGGACAGCCACATGCAGAAGAATGAAACTGGACCATTCTCTTACACCATACACAAACATAAAATCTGAATGGATGAGAGGCTTCAATGTGAGGCAGGAATCCATCAAAATCCTAGAGGAGAATATAGGCAGTACCTCTTCTACATTGGCCACAGCAATTTCTTTCAAGACCACTCCAAAGGCAAGGGAAACAGAAGCAAAAATGAACTTTTGGGACTTCTTCAAAATAAAAACTTTCTGCACAGCAAAGGAAACAGTTAACAAAACAAAGAGAAACCCACAGAATGGGAGAAGATATTTGTAAATGACACTACAGACAAAGGGCTGCTATCCAAGAGCTATAAAGAACTTCTCAATCTCAATACCCAAAACACAAATAATCAAGTCAAAAAATGGGCAGAAGACATGAAATGGCTAACAGACACATGAAAAAATGTTCATCATTAGTCATCAGGAAAATTCAAATCAAAACCACATTGAGATATCACCTTATAATAGTTAAAATGGCAAAGATTGATAAGGCAAAAACAAGTGTTGGAGAGGTTGTGGAGGAAGGGGAACCCTCTTACACTGTTGGTGGGAATGCAAGTTGGTGCAGCCACTTTGGAAAACAGTGTGGAGGTTCCTCAAAAAGTTAAAAATAGAGCTACCCTATGACCCAGCAATAGCACTAATGGCTATTTGCCCCAAAGATACAGATGTAGTGAAAAGAAGGTCCCTATGCACCCCTTGTTCATAGCAGCAATGTCCACAATAGCCTAACTATGGAAAGGGCCAAGATGCCCTTCAACAGACAAATGGATAAAGAAGATGTGGTCCATACACACAGCGGAATTACTCAGTCCTCAGAAAAGACAAATACCCAACTTTTGCATCAACATGGATGGGACTGGAAGAGACGATGCTAAGTGGAATAAGTCAAGCAGAGAAAGTCAATTATCATATGGTTTCACTTATTTGTGGAACTTAAGGAATAACATGGAGGACATTAGGAGAAGGAAGGGAAAAATGAAGGGGAGATATTGGAAGGTGAGAAGAACAATAATAGACTATGGACTCTGGGAAACAAACTGAGGGTTTTAGAGGGAATGGCGTTGAGGGGATGTGTTAGCCCAGTGATGGGTATTAAGGAGGACACATATTGCATGGAGCACTGGGTGTTATGTGCAAACAATGAATCATGGACCACTACAACAAAAACTAATGATGTAAAAAAAACAAAAACAAAAACAAAACAAAAAACTAATGATGTACTGTATGGTGAATAACATAACATAATTTAAAAAAAAAAGAGTTTTGACCAATGGTTGAAATAGCAAGCACTCAATAAATTCTCAACCTCCTAAGGTATGTGCCACAGTTAAATTTTATGTATCAACTTGATTGGTTTAAGAGATGATAAGGTAGCAGTAAAAACACTATTTCTAAGTGTGTCTGTAAGAGTGTTTCTGGAAAAGATTAGCATTTGAATTGGGAGATTTAATAAAGAAGACTGCCCTCACCAATGCAGGGAGATGTCATCTAATCATTGAGGGCCTGAATAGGACAAAAAAGCAGAGGAAGGAAGAATTTGCTTTTTGCTTGAGTTGGGTCATCCACTTCTCTGTCATCAGCTATCAGCACTCCTTGCTCTTGGGCCTTCAGACATGGACAGGGTCTTATACTGCTGGCTCCTCTGTTCTCAGGCCTTTGCGGTTGGACTAGAACTGCACCATCAGCTTTCCTGCACCTCCAGGTTGCAGATGGTGGATAGTGGGACTTCTTTGCCTCCATAATTGCAAACCAATCTCTCATAATAAATCTCTTTCCATATATCTATATATCTATATCTATATATATCTATATATATATATATATATATCCTATTGACTGTGTTTCTCTAGAGAACCCTGATGCTAATATCAAAATCCCTACTTTATAAATGAAGAAGTTAAGACATACAACAATTAAGTAATTTTTCTAAGACCGTACAGCTGGTAGGTGGCAGAGCTGAGATTTGAACCCAGGTACTGAAGCTTAAGACTGTGTACCATAACTCCAAAATACACGAGAAATTTTCATTAAATTTTAGTGTCACTGTCAAGATTAAGTCTCAGTTTGTTAAAATATGGACGACTACATAAGAAAAATGCCTTTAAAATATGACTCTTGCTAACAAAAACATAGTAAAGCCTAGTAAGTTTCAAGAGGAAAAGAACAGGACTTTTCCATGACCATGGAACTGAATCTTTCTCTAGGAGATAAAGGGAGAATGTTGTCTTAAAGGCCACATTTAGATGAAATTTGATCCAGTGGGTAAGGATGGGTAGTTTATTGTATAGCTCATTCACTTAGGAATATAAACTTAATAAAATTAAATAAATTCCTTCCATTATTTTTCTTGGCTCACAGGAAAGTCACATTAGGTCAGATTTGACTAAGAGTAAGGGTCTTGAAGAAATTGTTTGAATCTTTACAAATGTCTTTTTTGGCTTCTCTGGGTTGGCTGAAGTTATGTTTATACTGAACTGACTATCTACAAATTACATTTTGAAGTGTTTGCATCCTGAAGCACTTGAAAATGACCCAGGACAGTGGGAAACTGCCATTCTGACCTTGCAGGATATCCCAGTGATTTAAGAGCAAGGATGGAGTCAGACTAAGGGGAGTTATAATCCAGCTCTGCCATTTGCTTTCTCCATGATATTGGACAAGTTACTTATGGCTCTGTACTCCGTTTTCTTCATGTACAATAGGGAGATGGTAATAACACTCACCTCCTAGGGCTACTGGGAGGATTTAATGAATTAACATGAATAAAACTTAGATGGATGGCCAACACTCAGGAAAAAAATTCAAACCGTTAACTCTTGATAATGTTACTGCTGGTGACCCATAGATTTGCCCTGTTACCATGGCTGGTATACCCATCACTGACAAACCTGCATATATTCACACTTAGTCATAATGTATGTAGTAGAGGAAAACCTTATCTTAAGCATCATGAGCTTTTAATTAACATAATTTTAAAAACACCTTGGTTGTATAAGAAAAAAAATATATATAATATATAATATACATTTATTATATATTAATATATAATAATTTATTAATATATCATATATTATATTTATATATAATAAATATAAATATATATAATATAATAAAATAAAAATAGAAAAAACGTAACACTTATATTTTAATGATATAAGTACAAAAAAAACCCAGTATTTAAATACCAACATCAAACCTCCCAAGATATCTCCTAAGATCGGTCCAAGTTCAGTCCCATTTCCAATAGCTTCTAAGTCCAGCATATGATGTACTTATCACTGATAAATTCTGACAGTTCTCATGTGTCCTAGGTTAGATCCTTAACAGTTCTGAGTCTCAATTTTCTCATATATAAAACTAATTTTCCTGCCAGACTCACTGGATAGTTGAGAGGGAGAGAAGACACCATACACAAAAGCAGGCCATTGTATCTAAAATATCAAGCTATTATATACGTCAGGCAAAATATGGAGTTACTTCAAGAATGATTAGTAGGTGTCCCAAAATCTCAGGTTTAAAAAAGCAAATTGATCTAATTCCCTAAAATCACAAGGACAGAGAAATAGACTACAATTTTGTAAAGATTTGCATCAAGCATTGAAATGCAAAGACGGGCCAATTAAATTACATTTGTAAATTCCTACAGTGTTTTAGCTAGAGAGTAGATTAACCACTCCCAAATTTTGTAAGGTCCCCAGCTCCACTAGAGAGGGGATGCAGAAGCCTACTAAGGACATTAGGTTATACTGGGAATTCCAAGCTTTTGAGCAGGCCAGGGAAGAAATGAGTTCTGGCCAGAAGGTATTTAGGGACTCTCACACAGTGTCAGAAGGGTATCCCCCTTCTTTGCCTGTGGGTCCTGAATTCTTCACAGGTGCCAGACCCTGGAGGGATGCGAGGGATCAGGCTCTGAAGGAGCAGATGCTGCTCCAATCTGCACTCACAGTGTGAGAGAACACACTGACATACTTGCACACGGATATGTAAGTTTACCATGCAACACTGCTTGTAATACTGATAGCTAAAAATTGGAAACAATCTAAAAGCTCATTTATCTGGAGTTCTTTAATAAACCATGGTATATTCAATCTATGCAATACTTACTCTATGTATTGAAAACATTTAAAAATACAGTAGATTTCCATGTAAGAACATGGAATGGTGTTCACAATGTATTAAGTGAAAACAGAGCTATCTATACACATCTGGAAAGAAATAGAAAGCTCTTTATCCCTCTCCTTACTTTTATGTAAACTCATATACATTTATGTAAAATCACAGAGAAATATGTTTGTGAAAATGTGTTAATAGTAGTTCCTTTTGAAGGCAGTAGTTGGAAGAGAGGATTATTATTAACAATTATTAAAACAATTATTAAACAATTTTTATTATTTAATTATTAAAACAATTAATTATTTACTTAATGCATTTCTGGGTTGTTTGGATTATTTTCACAGGAAATGGGTGTTACTTTTCATTTAGGGAGGAAATTTATTTTATCTATTTTTTTATTAACACATTTATTTCAGGGGTACAGGTCTGTGATTCATCAGTCTTACACAATTCATAGCACTTACCGTAGCACATACCCTCCCTAGTGTCCATCACCCAGCCACCGCATCCCTCCCACCCTCCTCCACTCCAGCAACCCTCAGTTTGTTTCCTGAGATGAAGAGTGTCTTATGATTTCTTTCCCTCTCTGGTTTCATCTTGTTTCATTTTTCCCTTCCTTCCCCTGTGATTCTCTGTCTTGTTTCTCAAATTCCTCATATCAGTGAGATCATATGATAACTGTTTTTCTCTGATTGAGTTATTTTACTTAGCATAATAGCCTCTAGTTCCACTCACATGGTTGCAAATGGCAAGATTTCAGGGGTTTTTAATGGCTGCCTAATATTCCATTGTGTGTTTGTGTGTTTGTGTGTGTGTTTATCTTTAATAAGAATATCACATATTCTTTATCCATTCATCTGTTGATGGACATCAAGGTTCTTTCCATAGTTTGGCTATTGTGGACATTGCTGCTATAAACATTTGGGTGCATGGGCAGGGAGGAAATTTAAATGCATACACTCTCATATGCACACGTAACCACACATACAAACTAAGTCAAGGTAAATGTTGTCATCTCTCCCTTTAGTACCTTCCTATTCCTTCCTCTTCATTATCCTTACCTTATGAATCAAAGTTCAGCTCTGGACTATGTGCATAGTAGGTTTGAGGTCTAAATATTGAACCAGAAAGATCCTTTAAAAGTAGACTGGTGTGGGTGAACACGCTCACCTCCCTTGTTCTGGGACAGATTTTATCAGTAGCAGTTTGTGTAACGGTGTTTGCGAGCCCACACCTAGCTACTGCCATCTCATCTCCTATTTGTGAAATACTTGTTGAAAGAGAATTTTAGCTTAATGATCGACATGGTTAGACTCCAGCCTGTAGCTAAGTCAGTTGCATAGTGATTAAAGTAGATTAATACTTTATTTTTATTTTTAAAAAACTTTATTTATTTGAGTGAGGAGGAGGGGCAGAGGGAGAGAGAAAGAATCTTAAGCAGATGCCCCGCAGAGCAACCCTGAGATCACCACCTGAACCAAAATCAAGACTCCAATACTTAACGGACTGAGCCACTCAGGTGCCCCCAAACAGATGAGTACTTTAGTGTTGACTCAGTTTGGACTTACCCATACTAAAACAAACAACAAACAAATAACCCACTTAAAGTCTGGCTACATTGGTTTTCCATTGCTGCCATAGGAGGTGACCCACAAATTTAGCTGCTTCATACACCACACACTTATTATCTCTCAGTTCTATTGGTCAGGAGGCCGGGGGGGTCTGACTAATTCCTCTGTTTTGGTGGCACAAGGTAAAATCAAGTTGTTGGCCAGCCTGGGCCTTTACCTGGACATGCTGGGGGGAGAATTCACCCCCAATTCACGCTGGGGGAGAATTCACCACCTACCAATGATGGTAGAATTCAGTTCCTTGAGTTTGGATGGTCAAGGTCCCTGTTTCTTTGCTGGTTATCAGCCGGGAGCCTCTTCCAGCAGCTTGAGGCTGCCTGCCTGCCTGCCTGCTTCACTACCTTGTCCCTCCTCTGGCTTTCAATCTCTCTGCCTCACCTCTTCTCCTGCCACCAGCTGGAAAAAGGGTTGTGCTTCCAGGAGCGTCCGTAATTAGATTAGGTCCACCTGGATAACTCAGAATAATCTCTCTCTTGGAAGGTCTTAACCTTGATTCTGCCAAGTCCCTTTTGTCATAGTAACAGGTTTCAGATATTAGAGTGTGACCATCTTTGTGGGACTGCTTTTCATACCACACTGGACGATAAACCTCCACCTGATACGGGATCTGTCTCATTCTCTTGTTCTCGTAGGTTGCATTCCCAGCAGCTGTCTTTCTATTTCTTGAATATGCCGTGTCTGTTCTCTCCTCAGGACCTCTGCACTAGCTGTGACTTTTGCTGGGAATGTTCTGCCCCCAGATCTTCATATAGCTGATTTTCCTCCTTCTGGTCCAAGAGTAAATGTCATCTCCTCCGAGAGGCAACAGCTGGACCTCCTTGTAAAGTTCCTCCCCAGTCCTTTAGTCACTCTATCCCATTACATTATTTTATTTCTTCCTTCAGTTATCCATCTATCTCTTTGTCTCCTGGTTTACTGTATGCCTCCACCCACTGTGATTTAAGCTCCCTGAGGCCAGGGGCTATGGCTGCCTTGCTCACTCTTGCATTGCTCTGTCAATATGAATGAATAGACCATGGGAAGAACTCAATATTTGTGGCATAACCTGTGTTTTAGTTATATTTCTGAATGAAGAACATTCACAGTCTGTACCGCTTTAACTTTTAATTAAAGGCAACACATTATTTTAATGAAAGCTATTATCATACATGCATTTCACCTGCTATATAAATAATTACTCAAGGACTAGAACTAAAGAAAGCCGGGCTGGAAGGAAATCGGGCAGCTGGCTTGTGCTGCAGGGTATAGAGAGGGCTTCTCCACTCTGGCTACACCTTAGAATCACCTGGGGCAATAAAAAAGAAATCGTTTTTCAGGACCCATACCAGACTAGATAAGGCAGAGTCTCTGAAGATGGGGCTCTGGTATATTTTAAAGCCTTCCCCGTGTCTTCCTATGATTACCAGCAGCAGTTGTAAGAGCTTTGGAGCCTGAACATAGAGAGTGCAGTGTGCCAGGCCCTACGCAGAGTGCCCCAGAAGAAGGGGCCCACAACTACCGTTAAGAAAGTCACACTGTAATCTCTCTCTGCCAAATAAATAAATAAATGAAATATTTTTTAAAAAAAAGAAAATGAAACTAAAAGCCACAGATTGGAAGTATATATTTTCATTTCATATATCTGACATAAACCCTTTTGACTAGGATATAGGTATGCAGAACTTCTATAAATCAATGAAAATAAGACAAATCCCTCATGGTTTTTGTTTTTGTTTTTGTTTTTTTAAACAAGGCAAAGACATCTTTCATGCAGGAATTTATACAATGGCCAATAGGCACATGGAAAGGCAAATTAAAAACAATAGGACCAATTCATATGTATAAAAATGGCTAATATTTAAAGAGAGACTGGAAAAATAGCAAATATTGGTGAGGATGCAGGCAAATGTACCCTTCACACACTGAAGATAATACTGTAAAATGGCATACCCACTCTGAGAAACTGTCTGGCAGTTTTTCACATTTTAACCATCTCTATTCCTAGGCCTTTACCTAAGAGAAATGGAAATTAAAATGCCACCAATAGGAAAATAGATAAACAAATCATTGAATATTTTTACATGGCATAATGGGAAATTAAAAAGAGGGAACTGGGGACGCCTGCGTGGCTCAGTTGGTTAAGCAGCTGCCTTCAGCTCAGGTCATGATCCCAGCATCCTGGGATCGAGTCCCGCACCGGGCTCCTTGCTCAGCAGGGAGCCTGCTTCTCCCTCTGCCTCTGCCTGCCACTCTGTCTGCCTGTGCTCACTCTCTCTGACAAATAAATAAAATCTTAAAAAAAAAAAGAGGGAACTGCTATTCTATTCACCAACATGAATGAAATTCAAAAACATTATTTTGAGTGTATTTACTATCATCTGTGTGCTACCATTTATAGGAAGTTCGATTACAGTCAAAATTAATTTATGGTGACAGAAATCAGAGTGGTGATTGTCTCTGGGGAGGACCATTGAGGCCTCAGGAAAGGGAAAGAGGCACAAGGGAAATTTCTAGAGTGATGAACAGGTTCTAATCTAGATTGGAGCATTTCTTTCACAAATATAACTTGTCAAAAGCCATCATACTATACACTTAACTATGTGAATTTCACAGTATGTATATTGACTTTATTAAAATATTTCATAATAATTAGGTGTGCCTGGATGGCTCAGTTGGTTAAGCATCTGCCTGTGGCTCAAGTCATGATCTCAGGGTCCTGGGATCGAGCTGCATGGGGCTACCTGCTCAGTGGGGAGCCTGCTTCTTGCTCTCCCTCTGCCCTCCCCACCCCAAATAAATAAGTAAAATCTTTAGAAACATTTCGTAATTTAAAAAGTTAGAAAGTAAAAAGAGAGGGCATATGGCAGAAAGCCCATTTTAAAATAATGGTGCCCATCCTCCACTTTGACCAGCTCTACTGGTAGAATGTTTCATTTGCCAAGTGTGAATTGGGTTCCAGGTAGAACACTGCAGGGTTCTCTGCAGTTTTTTGTAGGTCGTTGGAACTATGACTACCTAGTGGGACTCTGTGAGGGACCTCAGTGCCACAGAGGGATTGTGAACCGCTATGGAGCTTGGCTTTCGGCTGATCTTGGGGAAGTCAAAAGAAGTGGTAGCGGAGCTGCTGCCGGACGATGGGAGACCAGGTCTGATCCACAACAGCCTCCAGTGGGAGTCAGTGGTGTGTGTATCGGTCATTGGCTTTTTGGTGGGTCTGTTGTATTTGCTCCGGCTCATGCATTAGGTTAGAGGCTGATTTTATAAGGAATGTCTGAGTTCCTTATGATTGAGCATCAATTTTTGACATGCTCAGTTCTGTTCACAAGGAATATTTAACTCTTGAGTCATGTTTAGAAGATACCAGCCTAGAAAAAGAGTCATTAAAAATACAGAACTTGGTGGACACATATGGAAAGTTAAAGGGAATGAGCTTGATCTTAAAGGAGGAAATGACATCTCTAGTAAAAGAAGTAAACAAAGAGAAATCCAGATCCTCAAGACACAAAGAGATGGTGGCTGAAATGATAACAATGACCCAATTGCCAGAAAATGGCTTGCAAGTCATCACATCAAAGAAGATTTTCCAAGCACTGCAGTGACTAGAAGCTTGCTTCCCTACTGTCCCTTACTGAGGAGCTGAAAGTAGAGCTCTTTACATCCCTCTGCTCACACCCCTGTGCTACTGGGTTCTGTTCTCTATCTCTCTGTCCAAAAAGAGTTTGATTAGCTGTGCTTTTGAGAAGCACGTAACCCTCCTAATGGGCTGGAGTTGTTTGTTTGTTTTAATCCACGTTCACATTCTGAAAACACAGATGAATTCCTTTAAGGTTAATTCAAACTTCAAATAAACCTACCATTGGAATGCCAGAAATACACCAGAAAATTGGGGATTCTTTAAAATTGCCTCTCTTCAAAAGGAATTTTAATCTCATTTTTAATTTAAAAACTGATGGTACTTATTTATGAGACCAAACTTGTGTGCAAAATAAAACTTAATGAAACTTACTTCTCAGAAGAGTGCTATGTAAACATTATTCATTTAGTTTAATAGGTGGGAATTATTTCTATTGCTATACACATATTGTGTTTTATTTAATATGTATAATTTAGAAAAAAAAACTATTTAAAATGCAAAGGCAATTTTAGTATTTCCAGACTTGTATTTAGTATAGTTATAAGTAAAATGAAAAGCTTTTTTTCTAATAAATAGTGCATGGTTAAAGAAAAACCTGGTTTTTTTTTTTTAATGAACATACTACATATAATAACTATAGGGTATAGCTAAAGTGATACAAAAGGAAATTTATAGCATTTAATGTTTCTTCTTTTTTAAAAAAAAGATTTTATTTATTTAACTGAGAGCATGAGCTGTGGGGAGGGGCAGAGGGAGAGGGAGAAGCAGACTCCCTGCTGACCAGGGAGCCTGATGTGGGGCTGAATCCCAGGAACCTCAGATCATGACCTGAGCTGAAGGCAGATGCTTAACCAACTGAGCCACCCAGGTGCCCCAGCATTTAATGTTTCTATTCAATAAGAATAAATAAATGTTTATATTAAACAAGAATAAAAGCTAAGAAAGGAAAAGGGGGAAGCATTTTATGGTTCTTTACAGCAGTTTTTAACATCCCAATTCTTAGGCCACTCTCTAGACCATTTAAAGAACCTCAAGGGGTGGAACCAGGCACCAGTGGTTTGTTGAGCTTTCCCAGGTAATCCTTATGTGTGACAGAGGTTAAGGACCACTGGTTTTTATGGTATGCAGACCACTATAATATATATAATTTTACTGTAAAACCAATCTTACAGCCACTTTGTATTAACTATATAACAGAATACTCTAACCACAAAAGCATAGTCTCATATAAATAGAACACAAAAAAAGAATTGTCAGCAGAAGAATACTACCATATACATTGAAAATGAGATAGTGTGATATATTAGTTTACATTTTTAATCAGGAGATCTAATTATAGATCTGTTAATAAATTAGTCAAGACAACAACTTTTCCTTATTTGGTATGATGTGGCTTGTTTCTTATTCTGCCTTTATTTCCCTTATTTCTGAAATGAGGGACTGAGTTAAAATGATTTCTTGATCGCTATAGAATTTTTTGGCTTTAGAATGGGTAAAAAAATTTTGGAGATAAAGGGATTGAGATTGAATTTTGATCTGTTAGGCACTGGACTTCTTTCCCTTCAGAAACAAAAAAAAATTTCCCTCAGAATGATTTTTATTTCTAAGAGAAACAAGGGGAAGAGGGTATACGGGGACTGGTTGTTGAAAGTACATTTTTGAGTTTTGATATAATCTGGTTTTCTGTAGCAACACTACTTATACTTGTCAACTACAACAAAGAATTCACAAATTAAGGGCAGATTTGAAGGCTGGTAGACATATTATATAGCAGTTGATTTAAAGCAAAGTAAATCTGACACTTAACTGTCAGACATGGAAATGGCTTAAAAAACAAGACAAAAACGGGGCACCTGGGTGGCTCAGTGGGTTGGGGCCTCTGCCTTCGGCTTGGGTCGTGATCCCAGGTTACTGGGATCGAGCCCCACATCGGGCTCTCTGCTCAGCGGGGAGCCTGCTTCCCTTCCTCTCTCTCTGCTTGCCTCTCTGCCTGCTTGTGATCTCTCTCTGTCAAATAAATAAATAAAAATTTGGAAAAAAACAAGACAAAAACATCCTGACTTCATGGCGTATCAGCCCCTGACTATCCTGACCCTTCCCTAAAGTTCTTCCCTGTGAGTTCAGGTCTGAGCTAGAGTTCTGCTTTATCATCAAAGGGTTTCTCTCAGAAAAGTCAAATCTATCCCATGGTGGGGTTCAGAATTTGTCTTGCTCTCCTAAATCCATTTCTTATATGCCCAGGATGATCTTGAGTTTTCCAGATCTGGCAATCTCTCTTCTTTCTCCATGTCTCTGGAGCAACCAGGTTAGCCCACCTGTCCCGTTGGACTTTAACTTTGTTGTCAGTAACCCACCTCTCTCTTTGATAGACCATTCTGCCTGATCTCTTGTCAGGTTTTCAGTGGAGCTTAGGGCTTGCTCCCCATTGTAACCTTGGGTGAACAAACTAATCTTCATCACTACTTTCCTCAGTCGCAATGCCATACCAGCCCAAGTGAACCTCCTATTCACAACTCTGTTGATCCTATAAATACCTGACATGTGCCACCCAACTGGCCTGCAGGTGTTGGCTTCAGTAGCAAGATTAATCCCTCTCTTGCTGTCCTACTGACTCCAGCTTTCTCCTTCCTCTCCCATTGATTTGCATGCACAGCTGGGGCTGAAGACTCCTCCAAGCAAAGTATCCTATGTGCTGGGTCCTCAGTTAATTTTGTGTTGAAACAAGGACTAGATGAGTGTTGTGAGCTTGGTACTGGGCAGCTTCCAATGTATAAAACTATGTATCAGTATTTATCTCTAAATTATCTTAGTTTTTCTTTTGAGAAAATGACAATTATCATGGGATCTGTGTTTGAAAGGTTTTTATTTAAATCCACAAAATCTTAGATCTTGATGTTTGAATCAGTAACTATTTTTACTATAAGATTAAACACACCATCAGTCTTATAGTGATCTTTGAAATGCTCACTTCTCATATATGTGCTATTGCTTATATGATTGTTATTATTGTCTTTTTATTAGCTAAAATCATAAGGTGTCTGGGATATAAGCATGGATAGGGCAGTGTTAATGAAGCAGTTGTCAGCCATGCCAACCAATTTGCAAAGTTCAAATTTCTCTTTCTAGATGAACATAATATAATAAAAGTCTAAAGTTCTTATGCCAGTAAATACATAACAAAGGGATATCTTCAAAAATTTGAAAAGGCAACAAAAAAGGCAAAAAAAAATCAGACATTCTACAAATTTCTGTGGCTGTGGGTATCACTTATTTCTACATATGTCAGGATTAGGAATTGACCAAAGTGAAACCATGCAAAGCATCATGCCTAACCCAGCTGATGGGCTGCTGCAACTAGTGATTTCTAATTGTGTCAGGATTCTAACAGAACTTGGACCTTGTTTTTTGTGTCTTCTATGAACCAGTGATCTTGGGACCTAGCACATCCAGATAACTAAAAATCTGCTTGATAACTGCTCATTCCAATACATTATTGTCTTTATATCAAATTTAGTAACAAACTTTCAAAACCACAGCCATGGAGAGGGTCCTGCACCCAGGGCAAAGGCTTGGAAGCGTAGTAAGGAAAGAACTGTGTTATATTCTCAATTTTGCCTGCTTTATGTTTTTAAACAGACTTCTGTTTTTAAAAGGAAAAGAATCAATGAAACAAGATGGGATCGGGAGGGAGACAAGCCAAAGAGACTCTTAATGTCATAAAACAAACTGAGGTGGGTGGGGGGGAGGGGCGTTGGGAGAAGGTGGTGGGGTTACATTATATGTTTATATAAAAAAATAAATAAATAAATAAAAGGATTAACTCTCATATATGCCTTTTTAATTGGCCTCATAGAGGTTAGGAAGGACTTTAGGGGCCCTCAGAACTTTGAGAGTGCTAAGTTTTTACCAAGTACTTGGATCTAGCCTAGGGCCTTCCTGGAGCAAGTTTCCCTAGGATCCCAAGGTAATTTAGCTATGACCTAGGTTTATTTATTATTCTATCTTCCTTCCCAATTTGAATATGTTTTATGGATTTGTTTTCTCTCAGGGGGAAAAATATACTAATAGGTTATTACCTCTGTTTTTAATCTTGTAACGTGGAAAAACCATAAATGCCTCAAATCCCATAAAAGTATAAGAAAATTAAATTTCCATAATAATTATTTATTAAAATGTTTCCAGACTCTGTTTTATAGCCTTATATGCATTATCTCTGATCTAAAAAAACAAAAAACACAACAAAACCAAACACTGCAACAGAAACATACAAACAAAGCCTCCTAAGAAGTAGGTATTATTTCTATTTCCTTGGATAAAGAAATATGAAATTGGAAAACTGCTTATTGTCACAAAGTAATGGAATTTGAACATAGGTTTTCCCCTCCATCTTAAAAACGTGCTCTCCCTTTGATTATAGAAATACAGGGATGCCTGGGTGGCTCAGTGGGTTAAGCCGCTGCCTTCAGCTCAGGTCATGATTCCAGCGTCCTGGGATCGAGTCCTGCATCGGGCTCTCTGCTCAGCCAGCCTGCTTCTCCCCTCCCCTCTCTGCCTGCCTCTCTGCCTACTTGTGTGATCTCTGTCTACCAAATAAATAAATAAAATCTTAAAAAAAAAAAAAGAAATACAAATTAGGAGCGGCTTTGTTAATCATCACAGTACAGTATCCTTGATAGAATAAGGTAACATTAAAACTTATTTAATTAATCATTTCAGAGTAAAAATTACAAATCAATTGTCATCCCAAGGATAATTAATAAATTGAGTTTTCTTTGTAACTGAAAAGCTGGCATTGTCTATATTCCATGATATTATATATCCCAGAGGGGAGTTTTATCAGTCATTTGGCTAAATTAGGAGAGAACAGAAATCTTTTATCTAAGAAACAATAACAATGGCCCAGCTATGAACTCCCCTAAGGAATTCTCATGTAACAAAAACAATTATCCCCTTCTGGATTACCAAATATATATAATTTTGGAAACTACAATAAATTTTAGGCCCTGATTTATTATTGCCTTAGGCCAAGAAAACACACATTTAGAAGAAATTAAATGCACCACAGCAAATGTCAGAACCAAAACTGCCTGATCTAAGAGATAATAGCTAAAAAGTCAATGGTACAAAATAGAGGCAAAAGCAATATCTGAATGAGAATTTTGTCAATATTCCAGGGAAAAGGAATTTGGAAATGTCATTTGTTATTGATTAATGAATGATATTGGGAAAGAAGCCATCCTTTCCCATGAGATGCGTGGGCAACTTGATCACCATCAGTCTCCCTAGTTATCATGAAATATTATTAAATAAAGCAGGGCTCCCCATCCCTGCTCTGAGACTCTTACTGGGATCAAAGACAGATTACCAAAGCTCTCAACCTTGACTCTGGCTGCTTGCCCACCGTCCCATCATAGCATCCATACCATCCATAAGAAAAGTTACCCCATTCTGGATAGAGTGCTTAACTCTATCAGGACAACTGGGTAGTAGAGAGGGCTGGAGTTTAAATAATCTCACTGGCACAAAGTAGACATTCTTAACAAGGGGTTTTAAAGGCCGTCAAATGCTGCAGACCAAATAGCATGCTGTTAAAAAATAATCTTCAAAAACAACTAAAACTAGACTCTCAAGAGAATGTAAAATGAACACATTCAAAATTTATTTGCATCATTAATTAAATGAGCAAACCAGAAAAGACGTCACGACTGTTTTAGTGGAGAATCCAAAGAACAGACACATTTATGGTTAGGAATACAAAAATAAACTCAGAAATAGGTGCCAACCTTTCTACACAGAGGACAGTTGTCTCTCTATTGGACAGAGGCTATTTGCATGTCCATAGGCGAGAATCATTGCATTGCCATCAGTTCTGGACAAGTTCATTTAAATTTTACAGATTTGTATAATAGCCATATAAACAACAAAGGTAAATTTTCTGTAGGTTCTGGGAGGTCCAGCATTCCACTGAAATGATATCCAGTAATATGGGGGGTGAGGCAGGGCCGGGGTGGGGGGAGGGTGTGGCAGTGGTAAGCTGATAAAAATATTCAATGGTCAGCTCTCCAAAAACTCTTCAAAAACTCAAACCCCGATTTGAAGCAGCTGTCAATTTCCGTATTATAATGCTCCCGTGGTGGCTGATGCCAAGTTATTAGTGTGTCATCACTGAACATGAGCTGGAAAGAGAGATTCAGTAGCAACATTATGTAGTATTTTCTTCAAACAGGTACAAAAGACAAAAATAAGCTCAAGACCATAGATACAGCAAATTGTCGTAAAATAATTGGAAAGGGATAGGGTTTGGGTATCTATTACCTCTGTTTACCTGTTAGTTTGCTTACTGATGTGCAGTTCTGCCAGTTTTAATGGAGGTGTAGATTTGGGGTGACTACAATCAGGATACAGAAGAGTTAAAAAAAACCCAAACTCTCTCCCGCTGCCCCTTTATAGTCATAGCCTCCTGAACCCCTAGCCCCTGGCAACCACTGATCTGTTGTGTGGTACTTCTATTTGCCCTTTTCCAGAATGTCAACTACGTGGAACCATAAAGTACGTGATCTTCACAGAGGGGCTCCTGTCAGCCTAGCACCTTTCAGAATCAGCCGTATTCCTGGATATACCCATCGTCCTTTTTCATTTCTGAGTAGTATTTCATTGTTGGATGTACCACAGTTTGTTTATTCATTCATCTGTTGAAGGATATTTGGGTTGTTTCCAATTTTCAGTGATGCTGAACAGAGTGGCTATAAATCTTTCGGAATAGGTTTTTGTGTGAATAGGAGTTTTCAATTCCCTTTCGTAGATATAAAAGAGTTGGATTGCTGGGATAAGTAAACTTTTTTTTTCCTTTTCTTTCTTTCTTTTTTTTTTATACTATTAAGTAGTTTTTGACTATTAAAAGTAAAACTTCTATGACTATCCATGGAGAAATTTTTGTATGGACATGATCCCTCTTTCCTGTTGGGGAAACACTTAGGAGCGAATGGCTGTGTCAGACATTTGGTGTGTGCTCCACTTTTCAAGAAACTGCCAAACCATTTCCCAAAGCCTTTGTGCCATTTCACATTCCAACCAGGAGCTGCTCCTCATCTTCCCCTGTGCCTGATATGCTCAATCTTTCAAACTGTAGGCATCCTACTTGGTGTGCAGTGTACCTCATTATGGTTTCTAGTTGTGTTTCCTAATGACTAACGATATTGAATACACTTTATTTAAAAAAAAAAGATTTTATTTATTTATTTGAGAGAGCAAGAGCACAAATAGGATGGAGGGGCAGAGGGAGAGGGAGAAGCAGACTCCCCACTGAGCAGGGAGCCTGACATGGGGCTTGATCTTAGGACCCTGAGATCACGACCTGAACCGAAAACAGAAACTTAACCACCTGAGCCACCCAGGTGCCCCAATACTGAACATCCTTTAGAGTTCTATTTGCTATGCACATATCTTACTTGGTGAAGTGTCTATTTGTTCAGATCTTTTGGCCATGTTTCATTGGTTAATTTGTTTTCTTATTTTGAAATAAGATAATGATTTGTAAATATTTTCTTCCAGGGGCTTGTGCTTTTTGTTCTTTTAACAGTGTCTTTCAAAGAGCAGGTATTCTTAATTATGATTAAGTCCTATTTATTACTTTTTTTATGGATTGTGTTTTTGGTGTTGTACCTATGAAATTTTTGCCTAAACAAAGGCAAACCAGTCAATGATTTTTGAGTGTGAAAACTGCGGGGAGAGAATCCTCTATACGATTCCCGTATTTCAGCACATTTGGGGAGCAGGGGCACTAAGTGTCCTGTTGTCCTGGACTATCTTTTCTTTCTTTTTTTTTTAAAGATCTCATTTATTTATTTGACAGAGAGATCACAAGTAGACAGAGAGGCAGGCAGAGAGAGAGGAGGAAGCAGGCTCCCCGCTAAGCAGAGAGCCCGACACGGGGCTCGATCCCAGAACCCTGGACCATCTTGTCAAGGGTGTTTGTGCAGTAAATAGTTTTGGAAGATAGAGAAAGTGCCTCTCACTGGAGCAAAATTCAGTTTTGTTTACTGGCAATGTTTTTCTCCAGGACACTGGGCACGCTTACTTAAAGCCAATTATTAAAGATTAGGATTCCCTAAGTTCAGGGTTCCTCAGATGTGATGCAAAACGACTTCATGCCCAAGGCACTCTCTGAAACATTCCTTTAGGACTTGGAAACCAAAGGACACTGATGCGAACATGAAGTTTCGGTACTTTCTCTGCAGTACTAAAATCTTTTTCCTCTGCTGGAAGAGTCTTGTGTCTTTGTCAGCACTCATGAAAATGTGGCAGGCAAACTTGTCCTAACTTTTCATAATTCTTGACAAAACCAGCCTTTCATTTGTGGATTAAATCCCTCTTGGTCATAGTAAATTATCTTTTTTACATACTGTTTGTTTTAATTTGCCATATGTTTTGAAAATAACATTTGTAAGTATGTTTATGAAAATAGTGGTTTATAGTTCCTTTTCTTTTTCTTTTTTTTTTTTTTTGTAGTTCCTTTTCTTATAATATCTTCTATCTGATTTTGAAATCTAAGTAATGCTGACCTCATAGAATGAGTTGGAAACACTTCCTCCTCCTAAAATTTCTGTAAGAGTTTGTGTAGAATTGGCATTATTTTGTCCTTCGATGTTTGGTAGAATTCACCAGTGAAGTCACCGGGGCCCGGATTTCTGTAACAGCACTCCAAATGGTCTGAAGGTTGACTTGCTTCAGGATAACACACTGGTTGGTTACTTGCGGACCTAAGTCTCTGGATCTATAGCAGACAGACCACCAGCCAGAACTTTCCCAGGCTGCAGAGGCTAGCAAATCTGTCTGAAGCTGCCTCAGCCATTTGATTAGAGTAGCAGTATTTTTTTTTAGCAAAATGTTTTTCTTTCTCTTAGGTCATACAGATGATTCTACTAACCTCCCTTTGTGTAGTAGACATGTAGACCTTGCCCTCCTTTGCTGAAAGAACAGAATACTCCTCATATCACCAAACAAGAACTTAACTTCCTGGGACGCCTGGGTGGCTCAGTTGGTTAAGCGGCTGCCTTCGGCTCAGGTCATGATCCCAGCGTCCTGGGATCCAGTCCCACATCGGGATCCTTGCTCGGCGGGGAGCCTGCTTCTCCCTCTGCCTCTGCCTGTGCTCGCTCTCTCTCTCTCTGACAAATAAAAAAAAAAAATGTCATTATTAAGAACTTAACTTCCTGCACAACCCAAGCACTGAAATAATGTTTGTAGTTGGCACCATTGGGTCTGCATGTAACCAAGAAATGTTGCAGACCACTGCACTCCTTTAATAATTAACTGCCTTAAACTCCCTTTAAAATCCTTGGGCCAGGCAGAAACTCGGGAGTTGCCTTTTGGACAAGAATCTGCCTTCTCCCCAGGTGGCTGGATTGCCGAACAAAGTTCAAATTCCTTTCCAGTCAAAACTAGTCTCTTGAGTATTGGCCTTTCAAGCAACAAGCAGTTGCACTTTGGGTTCAGTAACAGTTTTACTCAGAGATGGGTTTTTAGCTACAAGGGGAAATACTTTAATGGAAATAGGACTATTCAGATTATCCTTTTCTTCTTAAAAGAGCTTGGTAGGGTTAAATGGGTGATGGGCATTAAAGAGTGCACTTGTTATGATGAGCACTTGTGCTATATGTAAGTGATGAATCACTAATTTCAACTCCTGAAACTAATATTACACTGTATATTACCTAACTGGAATTTAAATAAAAGCCTGGGGGAAAAGGCCTTGGTAGTTTGTGTCTTTCAAAATATTTCTTTATCTGAGTTATTGAATTTACTGTCATAAAGTTATTTTAATTACTGTTTTCTTTAAATACCTGTAGAATTGGTATTAATGTTGCCTCTCTTATTCTTGATTTATGTGTATGTTCTTTTTAAATCCTTGATTATGGTCGCCTGGATGGCTCAGCTGGTTGAGCGACTGCCTTCGGCTCAGGCCATGATCCCAGCATCCTGGGATCGAGTCCCACATCTGGCTCCTTGCTCTGCGGGGAGCCTGCTTCTCCCTCTGCCTCTACCTGAGTTCCTGTCTGTGCTGTCTATCTCTCTGACAAATAAATAAATAAAATCTTTAAAAGAAAATAAATTCTTGATTATGGTCGCCTGGGTGGCTCAGTTGGTTGAGCAACTGCCTTTGGCTCAGATCATGACCTGGAATCCTGGGACCAAGTCCCACATGGGGCTCTCTGCTTGCCAGGGAATCTGCTTCTCCTGCTGACCTCTCTCCTCTCATGCTCTCTGTCTCTCTCATATAAATAAATAAAACCTTGGGCACCTGGGTGGCTCAGTGGGTTAAGCCTCTGCCTTCGGCTCAGGTCATGATCTCAGGGTCCTGGGATCAAGTCCCGAATCGGGTTCTCTGCTTGGCAGGGAGCCTGATTTCTCCTTTCTCTCTCTCTGTCTGCCTATCTGCCTACTTGTGATCTCTCTCTGTCAAATAAATAAATAAAATCTTAAGAAAAAAATTTTTGATTATGCTGGCTAGAGATCTATCAATTTTATTTGTCCAATGTATTAGTTTCCTGGGCTGCATAACAAATTACCACAGATTCAGGGGCTTCAAACAATGAGCATTTATTATTGCACTGTTTCTCTAGATTAGCAGTTTTGATATGATTTAGCTGAATCCTTTTAAAGGCTGCATTCAGACTATTGGCTAGAGCTCGGTTCTCATCTGGAGGCTTAACAAGGGAAGGGTCCACTTTCAAGCTCACTGAGGTTGTTAGCAGAATTTCTCTCCTTGCAGCTGTGAAACAAAGGAACCAAGACTTTCTGGTTGCCAGCAAGAGGCCACCCTTAGCTCCTTGATGGTGAGCTCAGCTTCTTGCCATGTGGGCTTCCAAACATCTTGCTTCTTGAAATCCAACAAGGTAAAAAGAAAGCAAGTCTGCTAGCAAGATGAAGTAATATAATGTCAAATATAACAGAATCATGAGAGTCACAGCCCATCAATTTTGGCATATAAAAATCACAGAAATGACATCCCATTACCATTGCCGTATACTATTAGAAGAGCCACAGGTCCCAATTGACTCAAGGGGAGGAGTTACAAAAGGGCATGAAAACAGCAGGCAGAGATCATGGGGCCATCTTAAAGTCTGTCTGCCACATTTTAAAACAAGTTTTTTCATTTCATTTAATTTCTCTATTGTTTTCCTGTTTTCTATTACTCTGATTTCCAGTCTGAGGTGGTTTTTTGTTTGTTTGTTTGTTTCCTTTCCTCTGTTATTTTGTGTTTTATATTCTTTTTTCCTTTCCGTCACAGCCCTTTAGTACTATAAATTTCCCTCTGAGTAATTCTTTGTGACATTCCATTACGGTTTTTGTTTTGTTTTGTTTTTGGCTGTATTTTAATTTTCATCACTTCAAAATACCTTCTCATTTCCCTTTTGGTTTCTTCTTTGGCCATCAGTTATTTAGAAGTGTTTGGTTCTTTAACAAATATTTGGGCATTTTCTAGAACTGCGTCTGTTCAAATTTAATTCCGTTATGATCAGAGATCATACTTGAAAATATTTATTCTGCTGTGTCAAATAAAGTGTTCTATAAATGTTAATTCAGTCAAATTGATTGATAGTGTTTATCTAATCTTCTATATTCGTACTTATCTTTCTCTACTTGTTCTATCAGTTATTTAGAGAGGGATATTAAGTATCTGATTATAACTGTGAAGTTGCTTATTTCTCCTCAAGATTCTACCAGCTTTTGCTTTATGTATTTTGGGGCTCCGTTAATAGGTATGTAAGTGTGTAAAATTGTAATGCCCTCTTAATAAATTGTCTCCATTATCATCATGAAGTGACCTTCCTCATTGTTGATAATATTCTTTGCTCTAAAATCTATTTTATCTGCTAATAATATATATTCCAGTTTTACTGTGATTTTTGTTATCATGGTATATCTTTTCCCATCCTTTTACTTTTAACCTGTCTGTATCTTTAGTTTAAAGAATACAGAATAAACTCCACAACTAAAGGGAGAGAAGAGGTCACATTTAAGAAGGACAATGACCCCTGCATACCGAAGGTAGAATTCTTCATTTTACTTTAGTAAATATTGAGCAAAGAAAAAAAAGTATGTTTTTTATAGGCAACAGCTAATCAGGTCATGGTTTTTTTTGTTTGTTTGTTTGTTTTCTTGGGTTCCCCCCCATCTGAAATCTTAACCTTATAATTGACGTGGTTAGAGAATTTACATTTAATATGATCTTTGTCCCCTTTGTCCCTCTTTCCCATACTGCTTTATTTCTGCCTTCGTTTAGATTAAGTTATCCATGCTACCCCCTTTGTTGGCATATTAACTATAACTTGATATGTCATAGTAGTGTTGGTTTAGTGTTTACAGCATATACCTTCACCTTATCAGTCTAATTTAAGTGGCATCATCCTACTTGCACAGTATAAGAACAGTACAGTAGTGCTATAAATGGGATGTTAGTGTCCCCCCACCAAATTCATATGTTGAAACCCAATCCCTAATGTGATGATATTTGGGATAGGATTAAATTATGAGGGATTAGTGTCCTTCTAAAAGAGACTCCCAAGACCTCATATGCTCTTTCAGCCATGCAAGGACACAGTGAAAAGAAAGCCATCTATGAACTATAAATCAGGCACTGAATCTGCTGGTGCCTTGATCTTGGACTTCGCAGCTCCTAGCACTGTGAGAAATACATTTCAGTTGTTTATAAACCACCCAGGCTGTGGTATTCCGTTATAGTAGCTTGAATGGACTAAGACAAATAGTATACCTCCATTTAGAGCCTGTTTGCTGGCTCTGCTTATGTTCTCCTGTCTGGCTGCTGTCTGGAAACTCTGCCAAGATAGTAGGCTGTGGCAGTTACAGGGTTCTCCTCATTTGATGCTTGTCTCTTGGTGATCACTGCCCCTCATTGCCTCACGTCCTGGGTCTTGAAAACAAGTACTTCATGTGTTTTGGTCATTTCTGTTGTTGTTGTTTCATGTAATGGGGTAGATCCAGTTCCTGTTACTACACCTGGACCACAAAACTCCAAATCCCTCGTTAATTTTCACTGAGTAGCAGACATTTATATACGTATGAGTGAAAATATAGAATCATTTCCATATATAGGAATGAAAAACTGTACAAATAATACAAGAATTAGTATATATGGTCCCCCTTTAAAGAGATTACTTTTGTTTTCTTCTTCTAGGGGGTCAGGGGGACTAGAAATCCCATTTCACCTTCATGCAGTCTCCGCAATTGAGGTGATCCTAACCTGGACTTCATTTCTGCACAGACCTGTGTATTTCTGGTACACTTGCTTTTAAGTGTTACTCTTTGGATTCTAATTCTAAGTGTCAAGACTTAGGAAACCCTCTTGCTGGCCTCTGGGCTATCATTTTTAGCCTTCTAGCACCATGAGAATATAAAAAATTCTTCTCAGCTTCTAAGCATCTCAATGACCTCTATTACAATTTCCATATGTTTTTAGGATTAGAAGTGCCTCTGTATGCTGGACTAACCAGCCTCTCAGGAATTCCTTCTTTTCCTGTATCTTCAATGATGTATTAGCTCTCTGATACCTTCAATCAGAATATATTTTTTTAAATATGCCGTACCAATTCTCTAGTTATTCTCAGCCAGCCTCAGACTTGGTCCAAATGACCTAATGTGTCAGTACCAGAAGTGAAAGTGCCCTGATTTCCTATTCCTTTGCTTGTTTTTGCATGTTAAATATCCAACTTTCCTGATTTTTTGTTAAAAGATTTTATTTATTTATTTGACAGACAGAGACCGCAAGCAGGCAGAGAGGCAGGCAGAGAGAGAGGAAGGGAAGCAGGCTCTCCGCAGAGCTGAGAGCCCATGTGGGACTCGATCCCAAGACCCTGAGATCATGACCTGAGCCAAAGGCAAAGGCTTAACCCACTGAGCCACCCAGGCGCCCCTCCTGATTTTTTTTATAAGAAAATTTTCAAATCTAAGAAAACTTCAAAGAACTTTATATTGAACATCTATGTATCTGTCACATAGATTCTATAATTGCTAACTTTTTGTAGATTTGCTTTCTCACACATCTTGTCTACCTCAATTTTCAAACATTTTAAAAGTAAGTTGTAGAAAACTGTGTATTTGATCCACAATAGTTCAGCGTGCACATAAGTAACGAGAGTTTAAGAGTTCACTTACAGTCTTTAAACTTTACATAGAGTAAAATGCGCAGAATTTTACTTTATCATTCTATGATTGTTGACATGCATACACCAATGTAACCTAACCACTATTAAGATAAAGAACATTTCTCTCATCCCCAAAGATACTCTCATGCTCCTTCCATGTCAATTCTCCATTACCACCCCAAAAGCAACCACTGCTCTGATTTTTTTTATCATAATTTAGTTTTGTTTAATTTAGAACTTCATAAAATGCCTGTCAGATAGTAACCACATTTTTTAAATTTAAATTCAGGTAGCCAAAATAGAATGCATCATTAGTTTTTGATATAGTGTTCAATGATTTATTAGCTGCGTATAACACCCAGTGCTCATCACATCATGCCCCTCCTTAATGTCCATCATCCAGTTACCCCATCTCCCCACCCACCTCCCTTTCCACAATCCTCAGGTTGTTTCCCAGAGTCAAGAGTCTCTCATGGTTTGTCTCCTGCTCTGATTTCATCTACTCAGATTTCTTTCCCTTCCCCTATGATCCTGTGTGCTATTTCTTATATTCCATGTATGAGTGAAACCATACGATAATTGTCTTTCTCCAATTGGCTTATTTCACTTAGCGTAATACCCTCCATTTCCATCCATGTCCATGTAAATGGTAGGTATTCATCCTTTCTGATGGCTGAGTAATATTCCATTGTATATATGAACCACATCTTCTTTATCCATTCACTTGTTGATGGACATCTAGGTTCTTTCCATAGTTTGGTTCTTGTGGACATTGCTGCTATAAACATTGGGGTGCACATGCCCCTCTGGATCACTACATTTGTATCATTGGAGTAAATACCTAGTAGTGCGATTGCTGGGTCATAGGGTAGCTCTATTTTTAACTTCTTGAGGAATCTCCATACTGTTTTCTGGAGTGGCTGCACCAGCTTGCATTCCCACCAACAGTGTAGGAGGGTTCCCCTTTCTCCACATCCTTGCCAATGCCTGTTGTAATCAGCCATTCTAACTAGTATAAAGTGGTATCTCATTGTGGTTTTGATTTGTGTTTCCCTGATGGCATGTGATGTGGAGCATTTTTTCATGGTCTGTCAGCCATTTGTGTGTCTTCTTTGGAGAAGTGTCTGCTCATGTCTTCCGCCCATTTATTGAATAGATTATTTATTTTCTGACTGTTGAGTTTGATAAGTTCTTTATAGATCTTGGATACCAGTCTTTTATCTGTAATATCATTTGCAAATATCTTCTCCCATTTCATAGGTTGAGTTTTAGTTTTTTACTATTTCCTTTGCCATGCAGAAGCTTTTTATCTTGATAAAGTCCCAATAGTTCATTTTTGCTTGTGTGTCCATTGCCTTTAGAGACATGTCTTGCAAGAAGCTGCTGAGGCCAAGGTCAAAGAGCAGCAGGTTCTTGCAAGACATGTTTTTATTTCTCTTAGATAAATACCCAGGAGTGGAAATGCTTGATTATAGAGTAGGTATATTTATGGGAAACTGTCAGAGCTTTCTACCAAAGGCTGCCTATATTATTATAATTGTGAAAGGAATGGATGAAATAGTCCTTGTTGAAGAGTTCTTCTTCTTGGAGAGAGTAGGGATAACGGTGTTGGGGTGTGCATATGCCTCAGGGTACAAAGTCTTAAGTTAGAATCTGTTTCTCTGCCTTGGACTGCTCCTTTTAAAAGTCCCTCCTTCTTTAACTATAACCATGAAGTACTTGAGATCTAGAAGGTGGAGAAAGGAGGAAATGTGTACGGCTCAGCCAGTCTACCTGCACCTGCTTTCTATCCCAAGTGGACTCTAGTACCACCTGTTTTTTTCCAGCCATGCCCTAGTATGTTCTCAATCACCTGCTTTTTTTGATTGTTTGTTTGTTTCATGATAGCACAAGGACAACCCATGCAGTGCACCCAGGGCTGTGTAGGGGAGAGAAAAGATAAAATAAAAACCCAAATCCTTGCTTCCCCTCCAGTGCCCCTTCTTTATGCCTGGTCCTCTTTCACTCTCAGCCGCTATTCTCTATCCACCCCATCCCGTTCTCCACACTGAGACATAACCTTCTTTAAGTGGCTCAAGAATTTCTAGCATTTAAGGACAAATACCATATGATTTCACTAATATGTGGAACTTACTTGTTCCACATAAGTATTTGTTTCTTTGAGCAAAGGAGAAAAGAGAGAGAGAAAGAGAGAGAGAGAGAGACAAACCAAGAAATAGACTCTCTTAACTATAGAGAACCAACAGATGGTTACCAGAGGGGAGGTGGGTAGAGGGATGGGTGAGATAGGTGGTGGGATTAAGGAGTGCACATGCGATGAGCACTGGGTGATGTATGTATGATGAATCTCCATATTGTGCACCTGAAACTAATATTACACTATATGTTAACTAACTGAATAAAATAAAAAATTAAGAAAAGAATTTTTCAGAATTTTAAAATTAGTTTGACAAACCCATCAGCTTCTGCACTTCCAACGTGGCTTCTCAGTCTGTCAGCTTTATTGAAATACAATACAGTGATAGAAATACACAGAGAATATTTTCTTAAATCAGATTCATAGTGATAATAACTTACATCAGTGTAATTGCCTCTTTCAGGTGTACAATGTAATTAAAAGTTTTTGCTAACATATAAAAACATATAATTAGTCTTACAATGAAGGTACAGAATAGCTTTACCACCCTGAAAAATTTCCCTTTATATTCTCTTCCTCAACACAGACCATGATCTGGTTTCTATCCCTATAGTTTTGTGTTTTCTAGAATGTCATATAAATTAAATCATACAGTATACAGTATTTTATGTCTTGTTTCTTTTCTTACTATGAAGCTTTTGAAATGTATCTATGCTGTAATATATATTGGTAGCTAGTGGGACCAATATTTTTATTATGAGAAATTAATTCAGAAGATTTAATGGACAACATAGTTATCTAAACTTTTTCTCCAGAGAAGGATTTTACTGAATTAGTTCCAGGGAACATCAGTTCTATAAAATAAGATTCTCACTCCCCTATTTAAACTATCTTTCAACTTATTAACAACTTATATGTTATCTTTTACATTTAAAATCCTTAATTTTTTTTCCTTTTTTAAAATGAAAGCTCTGAACCAGAGGTTCACTGTTTTTCAGAAAAGAAAATTTGGATTAAATACATTTGGAAATACTTCATGCTATATCCTCCACCTGGAGATTCATTTCAGCATATGTAAGGTTTTGAAAAATTCTGGATTATAGAAATCTAACTAATGTTCTTTAACTCAGCATTTTCCAAATTATTTAAACTATAGAGAAGTACTGCCTGATAGACTTTTATTCTTTTTTTTTCTGACAGACTTTTCTATAGTGATAGAAATGTTCTATGTCTGTGGTGTCCAACTGAGGAATTGAATTTTTAATTTTCTTTAATTTATGTTTGAATTGAAACCGCTGCATGTGACTAGTGGTTTTGTTTGAAGTGAATAGTGTAATTGTAGAGTTCTTTAAAATTTTCTGTTCATGATGAATGGATAAAGAAGATGTGGTATATATATACAATGGAATACTATGCAGCCATCAAAAGAAACGAAATCTTGCCATTTGCGAGACATGGATGGAACTAGAGGGTATTATGCTGAGCAAAATAAGTCAGTCGGAGAAAGACAGTTATCATATGATCTCCCTGATATGAGGAATTTGAGAGGCAACATGGGGGGGTTTGGGGGGTAGGAAAGGAATAAATGAAACAAGATGGGATCGGGAGGGAGACAAACCATAAGAGACTCTTAATCTCACAAAACAAACTGAGGGTGGCCGGGGGAAGGGGGGTAGGGAGGGGGTGGTGGGGTTATGGACATTGGGGAAGGTATGTGCTATGGTGAGTGCTGTGAAGTGTGTACTGGTGATTCACAGACCTGTACCCCTGGAGCTAATAATACATTATATGTTAATAAAAATTATTAAAAAATATCTGTTCATAATAGTTTTTTATAGTCTCACTGAGCTATTATTTCACATAGGACTGTCTACATAATTTTCAGGGCCCAGGCCAAAATGAAAATGTAAGCCCGTTGTTCAAAAAGTAGGAAAAGTGTTATTAAATGTGCTTAAGTATAAAGCATTTTCCCCTTCTGTGGTCTCTCTATTGACTTGTCATGATAGGTTTTATTTGCTATTTGCTATTGTCCTTAGTAAAGATAAAACTGCAAATTGTTGTGTCCCAGTTGGAGAGAAGGATTTGGCCATGAAAACTATTCCAGACAGAGGACACAGCATAAGCAAAGGTCCCGAGGTAGGAATGAGCTTGGCATGTTCACTGAATAGCAAGGAGGTTGGTGTGGCTGGAACAGAGAGAGAGCAAGGGACAGATAGAAAAGAGGTGTGTTTCCAGACATCAGTAGGGTCTAGACCATGTAGAGTCTTTGCAGGAATTGATTTTTTTTTTAATTGTGGTAAAATAGGGGCACCTGGGTGGCTCAGTGGGTTAAGCCTCTGCCTTCGGCTCAGGTCGTGATCTCAGAGTCCTGGGATTGAGCCCCGCATCGGGCTCTCTGCTCAGCAGAGAGCCTGCTTCCTCCTCTCTCTCTGCCTACTTCTCTACCTACTTGTGATCTCTATCAAGTAAATTAAAAAGATTGTGGTAAAAAAAGCATAACATAAAATTTACCACGTGAACCACTGTTAAGTATACGGTTTGGGGGGCACGTGAGTGGCTCAGTGGGTTAAAGCCTCTGCCTTCGGCTCAAGTCATGATCCCAGGGTCCTGAGATTGAGCCCCGCATCGGGCTCCCTGCTCAGCGGGGAGCCTGCTTCCTCCTCTCTCTCTGCCTGCCTCTCTGCCTACTTGTGATCTCTGTCTGTCAAATAAATAAATAAAATCTTTAAGAAAAGTATACAGTTTGGTAATGTTAAGTATATTCACATTTTTGAGCAACATGTATACTTAAAAATGGTAAATGTCAAAAGACTATAAATTGTTTGAGTTTTGCCATTTATCTATATATTGTATAGTGGAGGAATAAAATAGAAATATAAGAGCACTTTTATGTGGAATTTTAAAAATTGCATAATAGCTGAGTAAGGAAAAACTAAAAGAAAAAGGAAATATGGATTGCCCAGTCTTTCCCTCTCCTTTTACATTTTTATTTTTAGCATAAGTGATCGGCTGATACAGGGAAGTACCATGAATAAAAAAGGACAAGGTAGGGTTTCTTGATTGTGCTTCTTAGAACATCACTGCCTTCTTTGTGTGTTTAAAACAAGTTCTGGTTCAAACAGAAAGCAAGACCTGTCTACAGCCATACCACCCTGAATGTGCCCGATCTCGTCTGATCTCGGAAGCTAAGCAGGGTCGGGCCTGATTAGTACTTGGATGGGAGAAAGCAAGACCTTCCAGGGCTGCCAGAACCTTGACTTACTTAGATATAGATGAAAATTATTACATTATACTTAGGTGCCCTTTGCATCTTGTTGAACTGCCACGTACTGTGAGTCCACCAGAATTCTATGCTCATGGGGCATCAGGAATGCTATGTGCAAATGGAGGGGCAAGGAGAGGGGTGGACATCCATTTTATGCATACTTCCTTTCTTGACATGCATACTCATTGGTTCCTTGGACTTTACATACAAAACACAAGTTCAAAGATGAAATTATTAAGAATGTGAAGAAGCCAACAACAGAATATTAGACCAAGGACCAAGTGCAAAGCTTTACTCAGTGCGATGCTATGTGACTGCATAACCTTGAAGCTGGCCATCATCCATTGGAAAACATTTTAGTAAATATTACTCTCACCCAGCATATGGGTTCCCCCTATGTAAAGTGGAGATAGTAACATCACCCAATTCACACAATGGTGTGGGAATTAAATGACTTAATATATGGATTAGTCAGCAATTGTCAAAAAAATGTTGCATAACAAAACTCCAAAACCCAGTGGTTTACAGCAGCAAGCATCTTCTCTCACTTACAGGCCTATAAATAGGCTGGCTGGCTGGGTTTCAGGCTGCAGGTCAGCCAGGGATTGTCTCCAAGCTTTGGGCTTGGGTCTGCTCCACATTTCTCGACCTTCTCTTGGATCCGGCAGCCCCCAGACCCATGTTCTCCTAATGATGGATTGGAGGTGCACAAGCAAGGACACAGCCCACTGAGAACTACTGCTCACCTTACATCTGTAGGCACTCCAATGATCAAAGCAAGTCACATGGTCTCAGCCAGTGGGCAGGGATATTGACTCCACCAACAGGGAGAGGAGCAAGAATACTTGATAAATCATAACCCAATCTAGTATGGTGCTACCCCTTGGGCTTAGTTTCCCAACTTGTCTTTCTGATTCTGTATCCTGCGTGGCACTATGAGAAAGAAGAATATGAAGTTGCTGCCCAATTTTCTGAATCTGGACTCTACTAGGAGATTGTGTGTCTGTGGGTCTATTGTTCAATATACTGAGAGGACGTCTTAGGAGAGCTGGTGGACTCATGATACACCATGATCTCTCTACAACACAGAGGAAAGGCGAATCTGGGAGGACCGTGAGGAAGACATGGTGGTGTTCTTGGGTGCTGGGATGATAGTGGCCACTACCAGGCTCAACAAGAATTGTGATATTGGCTCCTGGGCATACACTTCCAGCATGCTGAATATAAGACCTTAACACACCCTGCATGCTATAAGAACCACAAACATTGATATAATGTTTCACTGTGCAGAATGACAAAACAGGTAGGCGTGGGACTAAGAAGAATTTGCTATGTAGGTGCCTCCAGGCACATCATGACAAAAGTCACCAAGAGTTCTGTCAACCTATTTTTTTCGAAGTATTCTAAAAAGAAGGTAGGTTTTTTTTCCTTGATTATTATTCGTTATGATAAATGTTACAGAAATTGAGGAAGGTAACAATTGTCTACATTGTCAATGGAGAGATGTAAACTTACCAGTTCAGAAACCCTTGAAAGGGCGCTTGTTTTTACAATAGAAATTTTTGCCTCTCAGAGTCCTAAGAGAGGAAAAATCAAAGGAAATAATTACATGGTTAACATGTTTTGTTATAGGCAGTTTGACTTGGAGTATAGACACCACTGATTTATAAATCACTGAATCGTTGAGCAAATGTCTCTAGCTTTAGTGCCTTTCTATGGGTGCATATGTGGATGCCCTTCTCAAAGACCAAGTCCCTCACAAATGAAGCAAATATGTCCCCATGACAAAATATATATCCCTCATCCTCAGTCTCATAAAACCTACGATTATGGTTTGTCCCCTGATAAGGTAGGACTGCTATCATGCTGTCACCCCTACCTTCAATGTGGCAGCTGCCAGGGATGTCATTCATCAGTTGATGTGGTGCTGGTGTCCAAAGACATAATTACAAGTACATTCTTTAATATGTTGCTATATATGGCGACTCTACTGACCAAAGCTCAGGAGTCCATTTAGTTCATTCTGTGGATATGGATTTTAGCATTTGAGCTGGTCTGGCACCTGGAACGGAAGTTCTTAATTGGAAAAGGGCTCCAGTGGATCTGTAAAGCCAATAAATGTGTATGGAAAATTAAGGCACATATGTATTAAGAAATTTGCTAGGAAGCATGTTTACAGCTTTTAAGAGATTCTCAAAGGAGTTGATGACAAAAAAAACCCATGAACTACTAGTTTAGAACATTGTTTATAAGGGAAATGGCTTCTCAGATCCAGAAAAACAACTTACAAACAAACTTTTGGAACCCAGCCTGTTGGGGAGTTGAGGGCTACAAACATATCCTGTAATGATGAGTCATACAAAAATATGATTCTATGAAGATTTCAGTAAATGTTTGCTTTGATTTTGCTCTCAGTCCAAATTGATCTTAAAGTGTTCTTACACTTCTTATCCACTTTCCTTCTCCCTGAAATTATCCAAGTTAGCTAGGGGTTCCAATATCAGATATTTCTATGAATGGTTTATCAAGGCTTTTGTATTGCTTATTTTGCACCTAAACTATATCCAAGCCCTCAAAGGCCCTTTGCTCTGAAGAATAGACAGGTCAGAGGCAAGAGAGAGAGAGAGAGAGAGTGCAAAGTTGTTGTTGAATGTGAAAAATAGAAGTTTGGGGCTGAGGACACTCAGTCAGAGAGTGACACGGTTGATCTTTAGGGATTCATAAATAATTCTGAATAAACTCAGCCTTGACCCAGGCCCTTTTAAGGTTCAAAAGACCAAGGGCTAATTTTGTGTGTTCTTGCTGAATTTTCACATGGTCCACAGTGTCTGCTTCCAGCTGGAACTGGACATGGAAATACTTATACTGAAATAACATTAGGAAGGGAGCCCTTGTGAGGTTTCTGATCAAGCAGGAACCAAGAAAAACTGAAAATCCCAGGAGACTGCCTCATATATTATTTTCATCTTTTCTTCTGCCTAAGAAAGTCTCTGGGCTAACAAGGATCTGTCTGTAAGAGAGGTTCTGGAGACAGATCAGCCCTAGATCTCTTCAGAAATCCCAGCATTAAACAAGTTTACAATAAAGTGAGTTTATCTGCGCATGAATTGCTCAAGCAATCGTCCTTCCTAACAATGTTGGCATTCCTGGGAGCTGCCATATTTTTGAGTTAACTTCCCCTGCTCCCCAACAATGAATTAAATGATTTCTGACAAAGTCAGTGAACTTTTTGTGAAGGAGCGGCCTCTGAGCTCTAGACAGGTTACGTTTCTGGTTTCTCTCAAAAAGCAATTTACAGATTTATTTTCGCATAGGGCCTGCTAAGATTGCTAGGAAGCAGAACACATATCAATCCAAATGTAAATACTTATTTTATATGACCGCTATTAGACTTCTATTAATTCACCTATTACATACTGTGGCCAATAATCCCTTAAGAGAATATTGTGCATTGGCAAGAGAGGTGACTGCATGTGGAGATGTGATTGGCCGTAACAGGAGCAACCCGAGCAAAGACGCCAGATCCGGGCATCCACCGCTGAGCTCGTTGCTTCCGCATTTACCTAGTAGGACCCTGGTGGGTCCCGTCAGCCACTTCTTCACAGACCTAGGACACATGAAACATGACAGTAGGGCCCCCTCCCAGCTATGTCTACTGCGAGTTGGAATCAGTTTTGTCCTGGGCTAAAGGAGGTGGGGACATGTCTGTATCATACATTTTGCTTATGTGTCATGCTGTGCTGTTTATCAAATACAAAACCCACTGACCACATTTTCACATTTTGTAGCAAAATTATACTTTGAAAATATAACACTTTTAAGGGAAGAAGCAGGAAGAAAAAGATGTTTCCAGAAATCTCAACAAAAAGAGAACTCCCAAATCTTAGCTAAGTGGAGAAAGGCTTTTTCATATTTTCATTTTCCTAACAGATACTCAATGAGCCAAAAGAGTTTTCTGAGTGATTTCAGGTAAACAAATAGAATAGCCTCTCTTGGAAATTCCAAAGTTGAAACTATTATGTCATGTTATGAGCTCCTCATGAGCAAACGGTATACCTTGTTTATTTTCATGTTACTGCATTATTTGTTTTCTTGTGTTTTTAATTCTTCAGAGCCTGGCAGGGTACGGGCACATAGGAAAGTCTCCATAAATATTTATTTCATTTATTGAATATGATTAAATGGAGTGTACAGACTTCTAGGGTTTAAGCTCACATTTCAAGCATGAACACCTTTGGGCAAAACTGTTATGTGGGAAAATGTGCCTCCAAAATCCACCTACTGTCCCTGTCACTGTGCACATCCCAGCTGCCAGTATAATTTTACTGTTCTCTGGTAGAGACATTTTGTATTTCCACTGCAACACTGTTACTAGGACTACTTCTCTCAATGAAGCAGATTCTTGATAAATTAAGAGCAGATCATGGTGATACAGTGGGGAAGATCTCCACATCACTTATCTGCTTTAAGCCCCTGGGAATGATAACTTGTGGTAATAGGAAAGATATTCTAGGGAGTGCTTTGCAAAACCACAGGGATCACAAATCAAATCACATCACACAGGAAAAAGCCCTAGTTTCAGTCTTAATTTTCAGGGGCTAGAGAGGAAGCAACATAATACCCCCGAGACCACACAGTTTTTCCCCTCACTTTGCAGATGGGAACATTGAAAAATGGATCATAAATGACCGTTAAACTTGACATTATGAGTTAGGGTTGGAGCTGGAAATATAAATAAGAGACTGTACTACACAGTATATCGTATTAAGCCTTTCTTTGACCCATGATGTATAGATTAACTTGATTTACAATTCTGACTCTTTCTAGAAAGTGATAATATATCCCCATGATTAATATATGTAATAAACATAAATTCTGGCATATCCAGTTTTCTAAGTCAGTATACATTATGTTCATGAAGCTCAATAAACCTTTTGTAATTCAAATATAGTGGCAATTTTTTTTGTTTTTGGGGGGAATCATATTTGCTATGTGCTAAATTTGGATGAGGTATTTTTCTTCCACATGTCTGTCATTCTACCTTGATGTTGAAGATTGGTTAGTGAAATTTTTATTTGTGACATTAACATAATATATAGAAAGTCTTATTGATTTTTAAAAGCTATTTCAAGGGTATATCTTGGCAACAAACTACAATTTATGTTAAATTCTCCTTACATAATTTTAATATTCTAGCTCTTCCTCAAAAACATGGAGTAGAATGCAGAAGAATAAAACTGGCCCACTTTCTTACATCATACACAAAAATAAAGTCAAAATGAATTAAAAATCTAAATGTGAGGCCTGACACCATAAAAATCCTGGAGGAAAACGTAGGCAGTAGTCTCTTTCACACTGGCATTAGCAACTTTTTCTAGATATGCCTCCTAAAGCAAGGGAAACAGAAGCAAAAATAAACTATTGGTACTACACAAAAAGAAAACACTTTTACACAGCAAAGGAAATTACCGCAAATCAAAAAGGCAACCTACTGAATGAGAGAAGATATTTGCAAATGATATATGCAATAAGGGGCTAATATCCAAAATATATAAAGAACTTATAGAACCCAACACCAAACAAATCAAATAATCCAATTAAAAGTGGGCAGAGCACTTAAATAGACATTTTTCTAAGGAAGACGTATAGACGGCCAACAGTAAAAGATGCTCAATATCACTAATCATCAGGGAAATGCAAATCAAACCAAAATGAAATTATCACCTCACACTTGTCGGAATGGCTAAAATAAAAAATACAAGAAAGAACGATTCCCAGGGTGGGGGAGGAGGGTCAACTGGTTAAGCAGCAGGCTCTTGTTTTCAGCTAGGTCATGATTTCATGGGTTGTGAGACTGAACCCCAGGTTGGACCCAGTCTTGAAAATAATCTCCCTCTGCCCCTCCCCCCACTTGTGTATGCACTTCTTCTCTCTCTCTCGAATAAATAAATCTTTGCCAAAAAAGACAACAAACATCAAGTGTTGGTGGGGATATGGAGAAAAAGGAACCCTCATGTACTGTTGGGAGGAATGTAAATCAGAGTTCCTCAAAAAATTAGAAGTAGAAATATCATATGATCCAGTAATTCCACTACAGAGTACTTACCCAAAGAAAATGAAAAACACTAATTCAAAAAGATATATGCACCCCTATGTTTATTACAGCATTACTTACAACAGGAAAGATACGGAAGAAACAATAAATAGATGAATGGATAAAGACCATGTGATATATATATTACATATATATGTGTACATATATTATATACCTCTGTGTGTGTGTGTATGTGTGTGTGTGTGTGTGTGTGTATTCAGCCATAAAAAAGAATGAGATTTTCGCCATTTGCTACAACATGGATGGACCCAAAGGGTATTATGATAATGGAAATAAGTCAGAGAAAGACAAATGTCATGTGATGTCACTTACTTCCTTTATAAGTGGAAACTAAAAAATAAAACAAATGAAAAGTAGAAACAGATCCATGAATGCAGACAATAAACTGACAGTTGCCAGAGAGAGGGGGTTGGGGGCTGGGCAAAATGGGTGAAGGGGAGTAGGTGGTACAGGCTTCCAGTTATGGAGTGAATATGTCACAGGATGAAAGATACAGCATAGGGAATACAGCCAATGGTATTGCAATAGACAGATGGTAGCTGCACTTGTGGGCATAGAATAATGTACAGAGTAGACAAATCACTATGTTGTACACCTGAAACTAATGTAACATTGTGTATCAGCTATACTTCCAAAAAGAAGCACAGAGTAGAATAAAAACAACTATTTAAGTTATTTTTAAGTCTTTAACTTTGGGGGGTGAGCAGCCTTCTTCATAAATAAGCTATTTATTAATTAGGTTTTATCAAATTTATGCAACAAAATTTATTTAATAATGTGATTTAAGATACAGCAACGTTCTTTTTTTTTAAGATTTTAAAAATTATTTATTTGTCAGAGAGAGAGCACAAGCAGGGGGAGAGGAAGAGGGAGAAGCAGCTTCCCTGCTGAGTGAGGAGCCCAGTGCAGAACTTGATCCCAAGACCCTGAGATCATGACCTGAGCCAAAGGCAGAGGCTTAACCAACTGAGCCACCCAGGTGCCCCATAAGATATAGCAACATTCTAATCACATTTTGAGTGTGTGAAATAAAACAAAATAAACTTCTCCCACTCTATCCCACATGGCAGTGGCAATTGTTTAGGGAGGTACTTGAATATGTTCAATAAGAAGAATATGGTTTTGAGATCTAATTAATAAGAGAGATATCTGTATCACCTTTAGCACCCTTTATGCATGACTCTTTCTGCATGCCCTGGGCACACTTATTAAGTCAGTAGGTCAGGGCACTTAATGATTGGAAATATGGAACAGAAACATCATTTCCCCATATGTGTTGTCAGCTAGCAATTCCAGATGTCCAAACAGTCCCTCACTGTTTATTTAACATATGGTACCCCAGTAATTATAGCACATTTGAGAATAGATAACTTCCAAGACAAATTCCTAAGAATGCAGAGGGTAAACCCATCCCTGAAGAGTGATTCATCTCTGAGGTTGGCTCTTTTACGCCTGAAGCAATGGTTGACACTTCTGTTTCACACAACTTCCAGAAGTGCCAAATTACACTGTTAGAGCCATGGAACCTCCGGGAATTCAGGACATTCTTTCTCTCTCTCTCAAAAGATTACTTGTTTTAGAGAGAGAGAGAAAGAGAGAAAATGCAAGCAGGGGGAGGGGCAGAGGGAGAGAGCAGGAGACACCTCAAGCAGACTCCTCAATGAGCTCAAAGCCCAACATGGGGCTCCATGAGGGGCTTAGTCCCTCAGACCAGGAGATCATGATCTGAGCCAAAATCCAGAGTCTGCTGCTTAACCGACTGAGCCACCCAGGCACCCCAATTCTTCTCTCTTTAACTTAGCCATTAGTTAGAAAAACACTTGCACTCTGTGTTACACTGGATTCTGTAAGGAACCTCAGTCTAGACGGCATAGGACTTCAAAAGTAAGCAGGAAGAGCTTGTTTGGTGCTGGCTTAGTTAGCTGAAAAATGTGATGATGTTTATAGGCCATGAATGATAGCACTGTTTCTAACTGACTGAACGCCAGTTTGTGGTTGTCAATATTCATTTGCTAATTTGAACTGTGGTTTCTGTCCTAAAACACTAGGGAAACACAAAGAGCAAAGAAGAACATTTATCCCGAAAATCTATATCATAATAAATCTCCCATGTAACCTATGCAACAGCTGCTGTCTTAATTTTTTATAATACTTGAAAAAATTAAGTATGAAGCAACATCCATTGTCAGCAAACAGACCTGAGGTACTATCTCCATTAACTATAGATTTGGAAAATTATGAAGCCTGTGTTGGACATTAAAAGATGTATTTTAAAAAATTTGAATTCTGATGTGTTCATCCTTTCAACAAAAAACTCGTCTAGTGTCATCTACACACAAAGTGCAGAGAGAACATTGTTTTCATACATACTTGAAAGGAATTCAGCATCGTATTTCATAAGCAGATAATCTGTATTGCAATGTATTCCAATAAATCTGGCACTCAAATTTAAACACTGACAATATTTCTATTTAAACCCTTTGTTAGACACAGAATCTTGTTCGTTTTTGTATAGAAGGAGTAGTAGAAAGAGAAAGCCTTATGGAAATATTTAATTAGCTTTTCAAGCTTAGACACACATGAATGAACCTGCAACTTGGTTACATGTTCAGATATTGAAAGTTTACTGTGCAAGAAATGTGTCTACCGGGATAATCCAACATAATCTCCCTATTTTAAAGTCAACTAATTAATTAATAACTTTAATTCTATTTGCGACCTATTTCCTTTCCACAGTGCAATCAAAAGTTCCCTTGCAAGTGAAAGAGGGAGGCAGAAGATGAAGTCAGGTTGAGTCCATATAAGAACATGTTCAGTCATTGCTGAATGTGAAGAAGGGGCCACAAGCCAATGAATGTGGGCAGCTTCTAGAAGCCAGTAAAGGCAGGAAATGGATTGCCCCCTATATCCACCAGAGAGGAAGGCAGCCTTGTCAGCACCTAGATTTTAGCCCAGTGAGATCCATTTTGAACTTCCGATCTATAGAACTATAAGAAAATAAATTTGTGTTGTTTCTTGAGAGAAAGGTAAAAAGAAAAAAGTCCATGGGGAAGAAGGTAGTGGGTAAAAGGTAACCAAGGGGGAACATCCATGAGAAAATATCCTGGAGAAACTCGGAAATGCCTGGAGAACAATTGTAGGACAAGTTGTTTGCATGTAGACCAAGAGTGGTTTTCACCATCATATTTCTGCACAATAAAAGCCAGAATAATTTTCTCCTTTTGTTACAGGTTGATGGAGTATGGCATATTGCAGAATTTTATTATAGTCCTTATTAGATATCATTAGAAAAGATTCTTATACATTTTTAATGTGTCTTTTATTAAAGTGAGAGTTATAGCACTCGCCTCATCAGGACTGAAAAAAAGGCAAAAAGGACTTTTAACATAGTTTATAACAAGAGGCAAACTAACAAGTCTTTTATTATTTTTTTTAATTTTATTTTTTTTTATTTACTTGATAGACAGAGATCACAAGTAGGCAGAGAAGCAGGCAGAGAGAGAGGAGGAAGCAGGCTCCCCGCCGAGTGGAGAGCCCGATTCGGGGCTCGATCCCAGGATCCTGAGACCATGACCTGAGCTGAAGGCAGAGGTTTAACCCACTCAGCCACCCAGGTGCCCCCTAACAAGTCTTTTAAAAGTTGACCAAGCCTCACCCAGGGTGGATTTCTTACCTACCTGGCTACATGTCACAACATGACAATATTTTATTTTTTATTTTCATGCATGCTTTTTAACATTTGGTATCTGATCCCACTCTTGAGTCCTAACTCATGGTCTACACTGATACTAATTTTTTGCCTATAAAATTATTCTTTCATTGCTTGTTGGGACCAATGCAAGTTTTATCAACCCCCTTTAAGAAGGTATTCTTGATTTAATTCTAAAATTTATATAATGTACGTCATTTTTTAAGGATCAAAATAAATACCATATAGTAGTAGTTTTTACTGCCTTGCACATTTTTAAAAGTCATTGCTAAGTAGCTCGTAGGAATGATACTTTCCAGGTAAAGAGACATTTCTTTAACGTAATGTGTCAGAGGAGTTGGAAAGGTGATTGAATATTCTTTGTGAAAGTCATAAAATGCTTGGGAATATTTATGTTTGTTGAAAAAAAATCTCTCTATCAGTTGATCCCTTTATTCTTAGAACTTTTAGAGGATCTGAATACTTGCCATGGGGGAGCACAATGTAGTTAAAAGAGCCTACAGTTTGGACTCTAATCCTAGTACCAATACCAAATGACTGTGGTCTTGGGCAAGTGACTTTATTACTCTGAAGAAGCCATAGTCTACCAACCTGAGGAACTTGCTACCTGAGAATACCTGAGTAATTTACACCTGAGCACATGCTAGAAAAGTCATAAGTAGCTGGACATTGATGGAGAATTAATGAGATGGGGACTGAATGATATTTATCACAGGACATAGTTCTAACACCACCACCAACAAAATAATGTATTCATGCATTTATTTCTTTTATTCAATGAAAATTTATCAAGCACTTACTATGTGACAAGTACAAGATCTAGTGATGATAAGGCAAACAACAGCCTCATTCTTATAGACCTTATGTCTAGTGGGGGGAGGCAGAGAATAAATAAATGGGAAAATAATCAGAAAGTTAGTGAGTCATGAAATAAAACAGGACGATATTACAAAGCATGAAATGTTAGTGATACTACTTTAGTATCACTATGTTAGTGATACAACTTTAGTTGGGTGCTTAGGGAAAGCCTTTCAATTGTGATGTTTAAGCTGAGAGATAATAAAAATAGTTAACAGTAAGATGTTCTGAAGATGGAGAGTCCAGGTGGAGAGAGTAAGTGCAAAAGCCTAAAACAGAAACAAGTTTGGCTCAACTGAGGAACAGAAGAAAGACCAGTGTGACTGGAGTGTTGTCAGCAATGAGCAAAATGATGAGGGAGATTCAGTTCTAGAGGCAAATGAGGTCAGCTTCTATATTAAGTACATCATACTTGATTTCTCTACTTGGATGTCTGCCATGCATCTCAAACAACATGGCTAAAATGGAACCTTGATTCTGCACTTCCACACTTGTTCTTCTGGAAGCATATCACCATCATTCACCACTCTAAGTTCCAGGGGTCATCCTTGATGGCTCCCTCTCTCTAACATGGAAAATTTGATCTATCAGCAAGTGCTGTCAGCAATCATGTGAATCCACCCCTGTTTTCATTGTTGCTGTTTACTGTTTTAGTCCAAGTCTCCCAACATCTCTTCCTGGAAATAATGTGAAAACTCCCTGTCTGATTTCCTGACTTTCTTCTTCTTCCTCTAATCTCCATTTTTCTTTATAGCAACAGAGGTAACGTACTAAAATGCAAATGGATCATGCATTCCTCTTTTTAAAATATTTCAGTGGCGGGACGCCTGGGTGGCTCAGCTGGTTAAGCGGCTGCCTTCGGCTCAGGTCATGATCCCAGCGTCCTGGGATCGAGTCCCACATCGGGCTCCTTGCTCAGCGGGGAGCCTGCTTCTCCCTCTGCCTCTGCCTGCCACTCTGTCTGCCTGTGCTTGCTTGCTCTCTCTCCCTCTCTCTCTGTCAAATAAATAAATAAAATCTTTTTAAAAAATTAAGAAAATAAAATATTTCAGTGGCTTATATCTGAACTTAATTTTGATGATAGTCCCCTCCCCCATCACTCACATGAATGCTAGGTTAGCATGACTGATAGAAAAAGAAAGTTTCTTATATAAAAAGGAAAAAAGAAGAAGGGCATATCCACAAAGGTACAGGAAGGACCACTAAACTAAGTCGGGAAATATTTTCTTCATAAGAAACCATAGCTTTCTAGCTATTATCTTGCTGGAAAATTCTATTTTGAACGTTAAGAATTGTTATTACTTTGCTCTTTCTCCCACCCATCTTTTAAATAATTTCTAATCTTTTTGGATCCTTCTCACTTCTGGGTGAATACTTCTGACCATTAGGAAGAGATAAAAAAAAAAACAACCCATCTATATTTTAAAATTATTAACCTTACTATACTATATTGAAGAGCATGGTTTTACTGAATATATAAAATGCTAGATATCAAGAAATAGAACATATTTCATGAAATTGTAGACCTTTTAAAATTTAAATTCAAATTAGTTAGCATATAGTGTATTATTAGTTTCAGGGGTAGAATTTAGTGATTCATCAGTTGCATACAACACCCAGTGCTCATTACATCAAGTACCTGCCCTAATCCCCACCACCCAGTTACCCCATCCCCCCCACATCTCCTCCAGCAACCCTCAGTTTTTTCTCTATATAGTTAAAAGAGTCTCTTATGATTTGCCTTTCTGTTTTTATCTTATTTTATTTTTCCTTCCCTTCCCTTATGTTCATCAGTTGTGTTTCTTAAATTCCACATATGAGTGAAGTCATATGGTACTTTTCTTTCTCTGATTGACTTATTTCACTTAGCATCATATCCTCTAGTAGATGGAACTACTACTAGTAATAGTTCCTACTGCAACTAATCATTGCAAATGGCAAGATTTCATTCTTTTTGATGCCTGAGTAATATTCCATTGTGTCTATATGTATATATGTGTCTATATGTATATAGTTATACACACACACACACACACACACACACATCCCACACCCACATCTTCTTTAGCCATCCATCTATCAATGGATATCTGGGCTCTGTCTATATTTTGGCTACCATGAACATTCCTGCTATAAACATTGGAGTGCATGTGCCACTTCAAATCACTATGTTTGTATCCTTCTGATAAATACCTAGTAGTGCAATTGCTGGGTCATAGGGGAGCTCTATTTTTTTTTAAATTTATTTATTTTTTTTAAATTTTATTTTTATTTAAACATATAATGTAACCCCACCACCCTCTCCCAACCCCCCTCCCCCCCACCACCCTCAGTTTGTTTTATGACATTAAGAGTCTCTTTTGGTTTGTCTCCCTCCCGATCCCATCTTGTTTCATTTTTTCTTTTCCTACCCCCTTAGCCCCCACCCCCATTGCATCTCCACTTCCTCATTTC